>NC_047563.1:68177814-68437290 GCF_902806645.1 Magallana gigas | reverse complement strand
TATCGGAATAAGATTGAAATTAAGCAAGCTTGTCGGAATACAAAGAAAGGTTACAAAATACATTTATTTACTTAAGAATGAATTGTAAACATCTAATGAAAATCAAGTCTTGGCTTTTCCCAGGAAAACATTTTAGGATAGGTGAACAATTTATTTTAACATATTACCAATAGTATTATAAATACATTTTTTGTTACTCTCTGCCCCACCCCTATTAAACCTTTTCTGTTGAGCCAGAGAGCTATGAAAATGCTTCAGTTGCTGCAAAAGACACTGAAATTAATTACCTTGTCTTACTAGTAACATAAAATTTGCGGTCAGTATTTTTTACCCTAAATTATAACCACTCGTGTACAATATAATGGTCAATAAACCCATTTTTTCTGAAGTAAAAATATGGTGAGAATCACTTTAAAATCATACTTTCAATTTATGCAAACTTGAAGTAATATCATTTTCATGTTTTAGTGAGTGATGCGCCAATGAGTTTGCATCAAGACATTTCTTGAACTCCAAAAGCAGAGGAAGACTGGCAGAACCAAAAGCCCGAAAAAGGATCAGAAAACAAAGTTAACACGAGACTTTATGTTGGCTGGAAACATTCAATAAGGCAGGAGTATACAAACTGATCTCTGCAAGCAAAGGGGGAGGTCAACAGATCGTGGATTTTAACAAAGACTTGACTTTGAATCAGTTAATAAGTGAAATCACCGATATTTTTTTTCCAAATGGCATGTCTGAGGCCCAGGATTTGAGACTAGATGCCTTAGATGTGCATCTGGCATCCTTTTCTCTGGTTCTCCAATTCAAGAGACAGACGAGAATGGGGAGTCTTTTACAGTTGGAAATTACTTCAGAAAGATGAAATCAACCCCTGTGCGAATTTACTTACACACAGAGTTGGTGAGTTATAAGAATTTTTAAAAGTTAAAGAAGGGAAGAATAAGGTTGTTGGACCTAATTAAAACTGGCTCAATTGATTTAAATACATTTAATTGTACATGCCAGTAAAAAAAAAAAATTAGCATAATTAATAGACTGGAATTCCACCATAGAACAGATCAATTAAGGCTTCAATTACATGTACTTTTCAGTTTACAGACAAATCAAAATTAATTTGCCATAATTTTTCAACATAATTAAAGGAAGAAATTTCATATACATTATACATTGTAATAAAGTTTAAAATCTATATGAGGTAATTGAGTTCATGAAACAATAAAAAATGATCTTTTTGGTCATCTGATTGAATCATTTAAAGTCCCAAAAAGTTTTTATTGTTCCCCTCCGACAACAACTATTCCTCCCGGCTTCGCCTCGAGAAATAGTTTCTGTCTCAGGGAAAATAAACTTTCTATTGTCCTTATAGCCATGGAGTAAATAGGTATGAAATATCTTATAGAAAATATACCCTTTTCTAACTTGTGCAATATACCGGTAAACCTGGAAGTTTGTCTCCTGTGAATGTACAGTGACCTTTGGGTAATATATGATGCGATATTAAAACTGCTATGTAATAATCTGTAATATGTATGACACGTGTATGGGGGTGTGTGTGTGCACATATATATATATATATATTATATATCTGTCTTTGATTATCTGTGGTCTAAAATACAGCACAGGCCTTGTGCCCATGGTAAATTGTGCCCATGGTAAATTATACCCACATTAAGATGAAAATTAACATGCAGTGTTGTTATCATACTGTATGATGAACTATTCCAGAAACAAGGACGTGTGCTATACTGTGTTCAGATGTGAGCAATTTAATCTACAGGGTTCTTGTTTTGTACAGAAAAGTTTCAAAAGGCCAACCAATGGTGAAGCAAGCTGCGGGTGTGATAACTGCTCTAGAATCCGATGAAGAAGATACAGGAACCCCAACTGTCACATTCCCCCGACTTAAACGAAGGAGACTGAACATTATTGAGGTAGATATAAAAAGGAGAAGAATTTTACCAATTACTTGTACTTTTAAAGAACTATTGGGCTATTTATATTTTAAGATTTAACTTTAAAATCTTTTCATTCAAACCCTGAGAACTATTACCCCCCCCCCCCCTATCCACCCCCCCCCCCCAAAAAAAGGGGGGGAGAAACACATTCAGTGCAAATTAAATGGTGAATCTTTTTAATATAGATCTAAAAATGCAACAGTCAGTTTTTGTTTTTTTACTGTACTAATTTTAAGGGATCAAAATATGTGGATCACAATCATATTTTTTCCTGTCAAATTAACCCACTTAATGTTGACATCTATGAACAAAATGTGAATACAATTAAATGAAGCATTACAAATTCAACTTTTGGTATGCTATGAAGATAAAAAAAACATTCAAACAGAAATCAAATTTCATAGTGCAATACTGTCAAATACATGCATGCAATGTATCAAATATACATGCAATGTATGTCATTTCACAGTTTAATTCACTTAAAATCCTAACAAACTATTTATGTGTTTATCAGGGATCAAAGATTTTTTTATTTATTTATTTATATGCTACATGTATTGTAAAAATGGATTGAATCCTATTCAATTGAGTCATTAGGGCACTGCTTTGCGGAAACCCTATAGTAATCAGTCTGTCCATCCATCTTTCTGTCCATCTGAGATAACTTTTCTGGAGCATATCTAACTTTTCTGGAGCATATCTCCTCTCCCTTAATTGCTCCAATCGGGCTATTCTTCATCCACAATGTGTGCTTTTGATCCAATGATATGCATTGAACTTGAATGATATTTAAAGGTCAAGTATCAAGGTCATATCGATCACACAAAAATCCCTCTTTTAATAGAGCATATATATACTCTCCACTTAGCCCTGCTGGCTAATACTTTACCTGTTGTGGAGCTTTTTGGTTAAAGGTGTGCAGTGACCTTGAACCAAATCAATGAGAAGGACATATAGTAGATAACAAGACTGTATATTATTTTCCATTTGCTTAATCTTGCTCGGACTGAGAGAAAATGTCTGTATGCAAGAGTTAATGAGATTGAAATAGAAGTTCTATATCAGCTGGAAATTTTTTTTAAGTTATAGGTAAAAGTCAAAGTAAAACTCCCTGAAATTCTTTTCATCCAATTGTCCATAATATTTAAGGGGGGCCATCTGAGATGGTCATGATCTCAATGTTGTCTAGTTTGAAAAATTAAAGTCAATTTTATGTACATTAAGGGCTTAAGTTCAGAAGATAGACCCTCAACATCAACATCAGCTGCTTTGGATTTGCCGGACATTCATGTTGATGCTCTTCCTTCAAATCATGCGGCTGCAAATACTCACTGCCCGACAGAACATGAACCAATCATTATCCTTCATGAACCTGGACTTTCGGAATTCGATCATGAACTTGAAATGGCTATAAGAGAGAGTTTGGAAAGTTCCGAGTAAGTAATTTATTTACTTAAAGTTTCTCTTGTAGAATTCATAGTGAAATCTTTGAGATTGATGGAAAAAAGTTCAGTCATATTTTAAAATTTGGATTAAGAGCTTGCTTACAATAACTTTTGTTCTGGCCCATAAGCCTATTCTTTTTTTTATTTTGTGCAACGATGTTGTCATAAATGCATTTTACAATTGATTTGAATGCATAATTAAGTTTAATTTAAAATCTTTAATATATACATGTTTATCATGAAAATAAATTTCAAATGGACATGAACATATATTTCAAACATATTACAGAATGTCAAAATCCCACATTTTATCACATGCATGCAGTATCATTACTTTGTATACCCTTTAGTGACCAATGTCATGCTCAGCCCTTAAAGTGTTGGGTGGATAATGAGATCTATAATCATTTCTCTATTGAGTATAGAAATAAAAGAACAACAGAAATAGTTTTCAAAATAAAAACTTAAAATATATCTTACAGAACGGTTACAATTATTTATTACAAGATTTGAATAAAGGAAAACCAGTAACTCATTTGAAATATTTCATAACTGTACGTATATTTAAGTTACATATAGTAATTTCTCATGTAAGTATTTATTTTTTTATTTGGGGGGGGGGGGGTTAGAAAGCAGTATTTAAGAGCTAGACAAAATAAATTTTTTAATTTCTGCCTTTGTAGACTTATAATGCATTTGAAATGTAATATGAATGTATTCTGTAGACCAGAGCCATCTTTAGAAGGAATATTGAAATGGTGGGTAGCTAGAAGTCACTTAAAGGATGGGGCACCAGTTTCAGTGGTAGTACACAGAGGAAAGCTTTTACAGAGTACATTTAGAGCAGTATCAAGGCCAAATTTCAACTTCCTCTTGCCTTTTCATGTTAGTTTCAGTGGAGAGATTGGAGATGATTTAGGTGGTCCAAAAAGAGAATTCTTCAGGTACATGTTAGTTAGATTTATTTAACCAATACTTTGCAAAATGTATTTTATATCAATTCATTCATCTTCAGGCCCCACCATCACCAACTTTCCACAAGTCCCAACTCTGCTTCAAGTCTAGTTTTGATTTCAAATTCATGTACTTTTTTTTTAAGTATTTGAGTTGAAGATTGAGTTGATTGATTTAAAAATTTTGGTTAAAGCGGGCCAGTATTAATAAGAACATTAGAGAAATGGAATAATTATCTGCCCTAGAGTTGAGCCTGCACAGTCTTGGAATGTCTGAAATTATGAATTAATGCTTATTTGTAAAATATTTGTTAATGCAAAACAGTTTATTATTCCCTCGCGCAATTTGTTGAGAGGAGGATATAGCATCGCTGATGTGTGTGTGTCTGTATGTATGTATGTGTGTCCATTGTCAGCTTTTTAGCAAAATTCTAAGAAAACCCTCTCATTAATATTTATTAAACTTTGTACACTTCTTTGGCATGGTAAAAGGACAACCCTATTGATTTCCAAGTCAGTTGATTCAATATGTTTTAAATTAATTATCGTAAAAAAACGAAAGCTAATAGAGGAATTTTATGTATGGACTTGACAATAGACATTTTCGGTAATTTTATGTACGACTTGAAGTAAATCACTACCGTATGCAGTTTAAATCAACAACTTGACATTTTTGGGTATTTAAATCCAGTAAAGGTAAAAAACAAATGTTTTGTAGTATTAGAGGATTATATAGAAGATTGCCCATAGTTAAAAGTTGAAGCAGGCAAGAGATTAAAGTCATCCAATTTACATCGAATTTACAAGCAGTCAACTTCCGGACAAATTTTCCTGTATTACTTACAATAGAACTAGTCCAAAATTCAAAAGAGTCTTTGACAGGTATTGAACATTTATCACACGAAAATTGTTTCATATTTATATTTATAAATAGCTGCTTATCTACTACTATGGGTTGTCCATCAGAGCAGACTACAGATCGCTAAATCTTCAGCTACGTTTCATAATGTATACCGGTACAGATCTTTTATGCATGTATGCTTTTATGAAACCTAAAAGATCACTAAATGACTGTAAATTATTAAACTTTAAAGCATATGTGTTGAGTTTCTGCAAGGATTAAGAAAACTGTGCAACCACGAAAATGTAACCCCCCCCCCCCCCCCCAATTTATACACCACAAATTTTGGGGATTGGGATAAAATAGATATTATGAATTCAAAGTGGTCTTAACTTGTCATATTTATTTTGATCTGACAAATTTACATGTATTTTCCTAAATAATGCATTTCCCCCTACAACAATTTATGTCACGAGGAAATGCTTAGCGGTGCCCTTGTTAAATAAGTGAAGCTTCAATAACTGGGTACCTTTAACAGTTATGTTATATTTTAAGAAATGAATTTTTATGTTAAATCTTTACTTACATTTCAGAGAATTGATGAAGGCAATTAAAGAGGCTATATTAGAGGGACCCGACAGCAACAAGGTCTTCAGACATGATATCAGTCTTCTTCACAAAAAAACCTACGAAACCTGTGGTACCCTTGTGGCCTGGAGTATACTTAATGGTGGGCCAGGATTGCCAGTTTTCAATACTGATTTATTTTCTTTAATGACTGGTGGAGACATTGACGTTCAAGATTTTACAAGTGTTGTAGACTCAGATGTCAGAGCTATTTTTCTTCAGGTAACTATATATAGTGATCAGTCCGCTAATTGCTAAAATACACTTTTCAGCATATTTTTACATATGGGACAATCTTCAAGATGTTTTTATGTATTTTATAAATAAAATATTGCGATATATATTATATATATTTAAGTGTCAAACATAATTTTGAGTCGAAATTATCTCAAAATGTTTGACACAATGGCTACTTATCAGGTCTTTCCTGCAGAGCTAGATAAAACACAGTGAATGTATTAGGTAGGTGTTCATTGTTTTGGAAAGGTAAAAATTATTAAAGCCCTAGTGGGTTTCAAACTCAATGACCTACAAATTTATAGTGAATGCTCTAGCAAATCAATTGTGCTATGCCGTTAAGTAAGAATTTAATTTATAAAATTATACCTAAATTTATTGCTTATATGTAGATAGGTAGTGTGTCACAATATGGAGGTACTTATTCCCATACCATCTTAAACTCATATATCCTTAGATACAACACAGAAGAGACATATAAGATTGTTAGCTGTTACTTAAATTGATTTGAAATGACTCCATTTTGTATAAAAATTTTTACATCCAGTGATGTTAATACCATACATTTGAGCCATTTTTTTAAGCTCTGTCAGAAAAGCCCGGAAAATTGGGATTGAATTTCGACATTGAACTGGAGGGCAAATAGCTTAGACAGTTTTTATTAGACCAAGATTTCAATAAATATAATTCATATACAACAAAGTTTGAGGCAACACATACAGTTCTGTAGATTCCAAATTAACCGCAAGGAATTAATATCCAATTGCGAGATGCACATCTTGCTGATTTTAATATCTTGCTTTTAAATTTTTTTTAAGGATGTAAACCAAATGCAACTTTAATAGAAATTCAGGATTCTTGGTTTAATATTCTCTTGATTTAATGCAAAACAGTTGAGTCTCGAAATTAAAAAGTTGCATAAAATAAGGAATCAACAATACCTTCTCACTTTCGCCTTTAGGGTGAAGATGCAGGGGTGAAGGAGCAATATACTACTATTGCGCCTCTGCATCTTCACACTTTCGCCTTCGCACTCTTGCATCTTTGCCTCTAAATTATGCCCATAATATTGTGCAATATGTTTAAATAGGTCAATAATGGTATAGATCAGAACAGTTAGTATTTTATTTCAAATGGATATTACTTTACATACATATATTTGCTGGTAAATTACTGTATAATGCAATGTTTATTATCTCATCTATAATTAGATTCAAGAGGCAACAACAGAGGAACAATTTGAAGAGGCATTATCCAAAAACAGCGATTGGCTTCTAAATCAAGGCCTTGCACCATACAATCTGAAGATTGATAGAAAGGATGAACTGTTGAAAATCTTGTTCAAAAATGAAATATATTTCAGGTAAATTAAAAATTGCACACTCCATATATCATTATCATGTAATTCATCTCCAACTCCATATGACGGAGCTATATTTGTCTCCTTTTACATATACCAGTATATAGATTTTGACAAAATACATTGAACCCCTGAATATGAAAAGTTTGCGAGCCGGTCCGACAGATCATGCAACTGTTGCCCAAGACACAGTCAACAACTGTTTTGTTTTACCCCTTCTAATCAATAACACGTTTTCGCGGAATGTGACATCACCGGTCAACAGTCTTTTTTAACAGTCAATTTTAACAGTACCAATCCAACAGTTCCAGTCCAACAGTCAAAATGCTGGACTTTTTTTCGTATAGAGTTATATAGTTACTGTTTTACAGGGGTATAACAATTTTAGATGTTTGAATATGATTAATTTATGTTTTGAATAATTGATTATTTCATCACATAACTTTAACACTGTGGCAAACAAACTTACCAAAATGATAGTTGTTTTATATTACTATTATGATATGATATGGAGAAGGAGATCTTCCTTTCTCTTGGCTGACTGGGGGTGAAGTGAATTAGTTCAGGAATTTGGCACCAAGCATGCGCACTTAATTTAAGTCTAAAACTTGTAAAACTACCTATTCACTACTATTTCAAAATAACAACCCATCATACAGCTCTCACATGACCCAAACACCTTTGACCTTTCACAATCCCAACTCAACCAAGGAATGTAAAACACCATGAATATGAATGATATGTAAATTCCAATGTTCTTTAATTCACTGTCTTATAGATGATGAAAATGGTGATGATTTATGAATTAGTTTATTAAATATCAATATATTTTAATAAATATTCCATTAATAAGGCTTATGTGACACAAAGATTTCACAGCAACTATTAATTTCATGAAATTATTAACATCAGAGCGACATATTTCTCTCTCTTTTTCTCTCTAAAGCTACAAACATTTGATGCAATTTTAAAAGCTATTGATACCATATTCAATAGTGTGTGCAATTTTTTCAGGGTACACAGTGAAATTTCCCAGTTTATCGATGGTCTAAATAGAGTTGGGAACTTTCATACCTCTGCAATTTTGAGGGCAGCTAAAGAATTCAAGACTTTGTTCACCCCCAATCCAGTTAACCATCTGACATTTAGTGGGCTTAGACAAATGTACAAAATAGAATTTAGCCCAGTGGGTTCCAACCATCGGCAACAAGAAGATGAAGCAATTTATTGCTTCGAATCCTTTTGCTCCGACTGTGAAGGTAGATTTATGTTATAAAAAAAGTTTAATGTACATTTGTATTTCCCGCAAACAAAGTTTGTATAATAAATTACATTACACATATAAATTATATAAAACACCTTTAAAATATTTTCAGCTGGCATTCTATTAGCATTTTGGACTGGAGCATCTGAAGTGCCTCCATTGGGATTCGATCATAAACTTCGAATCACCTTCAATGAGAACTCTCAATACCTTCTACCAATAGCTCATACGTGCACCCTGGTAATTAGGTTGTGGAGAGGTTATAATGACCCTGATCAGTTCAGATGCGACATGATTAAAGCCATCACATGGACAGGGGGGTTTCACCTAGCTTAAAGCCTTGGGACCCTTTATCAAACCCTCTGCAGCTTTTTATACCCCCATTCCGAAGGAGAATTGGGGGTATACTGTTTTACCCTTGTGTGTCTGTTTGTCTGTCTGTCCATCCGTGACAAATATTTCTGTCACATTTTTCTCAGCAACTATTAATTGTAGGTGCTTGAAATTTTAAGACACCATTTGTTTAGGCATGCCATATGGTAAGATACATTTTTGTACCAATCGGACATCAACTTCCTGTTAAATGACAATTTTATTTAATTTTAGCTTAAATTTTTAAACAATTTTTCGTCAAAGATTTCTCAGCAACTATTTATTGCAGATGCTTGAAATTATAACACACTATTTGTTTAGGAATATCATATTGTAGGATATAATTATTGTTCCAATCGGATGTCAACTTCCGTTAAATGACGATTTTTGTTTATTTTGCATATTCACATCAGAGCAGGGGTTATCACTAGTGATTATTGACTCACAGATATCTTGTTTTTGTTGACCCAGTTTTTGAGTTGATCTCTTAGTTAAGAGTTTAAAGCTGCTCTACAGTAACTGTTGTTTTTGGTTTTAGGAAAGGCAAGTTTGATTTTCATTTTGATTAGGTAAATGATACTTTCACTCCTAATGGGGTATACATTTTCACCTTGTGTGTCTGTCCATTACAAATTTTAGTATGCTTTTCTGACATATCTGAACTTTGAACATGATCTTTGTTTTAACATGACATGATGTATGGTTAGCTTCATTTTTGTACAAAGTCAATTTCATATGTTATTTAGGCTAATGGTGACCATTCTTTTTAGAAGCAGGGACATCATAATAAGCACAGACTTGCAGATTTCTTCTTCTTGTTTTTTTTTTTACAACGAACTCAACATTTTCAAATTCAAAAACAAAAATTTGTATTTGTAAAATCTGAAAGAGTAGTTGTTAACTTACCCGGCGTTTGCATCCTAATTTTTGTATGTTCAACTTAGAGATGTCACATACAGAATTCATAAAGGAATCAGTTATAAGATACGTGTATTTGCAAATATAATTAAGATTCAATTTTTCATTAAATTATGACTGAAGAATTTTTTGAAACTATGCAAGTACATTTTCTGTTAAAATGATTTTCAGTTGTCAATCATATCCTTATATAGTGCACTGTATTGATTTTGTTGAAAGTATAATGATTCAACACAATTATTTGATTTTAAAACTAGAATTATTGTTTTATTAGTTGTTATTGTGTTAATTTGGTTTCCTCTTCTTTTTAAATATGTTCTATTGAAACTTTTATAACTAAAGTTTTTTTTAAACTAAATTTTATGTGAAAGAACACTTGATTAAATATTTCTTTTCCTTTTTTTACACTAAAGCTAAATCTTCATACTGAATAAAATGCAATATGATATAATGCATGCTTGACATGTTCAAAATCTTTTTGAAGTTATATTCATAGTTGATTGTAAACAATTTGGTATCTGCTTGTGAATGAAAATAATAGAATATTTTTTTAGTTAAAGTATAGAGCAATTGGGAGTATTTAAAAGAAATTTATATACTGTACATGTTTTCATAAATTCATTTCATACATCATACATAAAAGACGCAGTAACACATGGAAACAGATAAATTCAGGTGATTTTAATTTTTTCATTATGAACTATATATGCAAAATAAATGTGAAAATTATACACTCAGTTTTTGTCTTCTGTTATTTGTCATTTTTATCACAGTGCAGTGCTAATGCTTGCATTTCTGATCCAGTGTTTACTTTTCTCTTAAATATTTAGGAACATCACAGATACCGGGTACATACAGGTATACATTGAAAAAAAATGTGTCACTAGTCACCCGCAAAAGTTAATGATCATCATGGCATACACAATTTATACAATGTAATATCATAAATAAGTTGGTGGCTTTCAACTTAAGCACGTAATTGCTGAAGAATCCATAAAAACAATTCAACAGCTTCCTCTGTTTCACAAGGTATTGATTTTCCTCCTTGTCTCATAAGGTCCATTAAATGAGCTAGGGTATCCTCTCTACATCCAAACTTGTTGGGTAATTCACAGAAATTTTTCATTGCTTCTATGTCATCTATTTCTACTGGAAACTTGTAATCAACAGCATCTACAAAAAAAGTTTAAACAAAGTTCATTTTAAGCATTTAAAAAACCCTGATAACCATCATTAACATGAGAACCATATGGTTCACAAATCTTTGAGAAATGCAAAGAATTTTTTAATTTATACAGTTTGTATATGTAACATTTTAACAGGTATGCAGTACCATACATATTAAGAGAGGTATATAGCTCACTTAGGGATTTTCCATGAAAGACTAAGTTATTCTACACCACATCAATAAAATCTGAAGGTGTGTTGAGGATATACCGTAAATAGGAAAATAGTATGCAATAAAACATCTGTCATTTGAACCAATTTAAACCAAAGAAACCTGATAAAAACTTTATTTTACAGATGTAGTACACATTTACATTAATTTAATTTGGTCTTTGTACTGAAAATTAAAGTTCCTTAATTCAGTTTTATATCAATTGTTGTATATACTTTTAAACAATGGTCATGCTAAGTATGTGTATAATAATAGAAATTTCAGTAGTTTTCCTGGTCAATTAAGCCATATTTCAATGAAAATAAATGATGTACAAAATTTGTTAAGAAAACAAATGATATTAAAAGGGTATCGTACATGTTATTTTGCCTCAATAAAATTTGCCCCTGACGTCTGAGGTGGGGATGATTGTATTATGACTATACGACTTTTACATCGCTTGTAATAGAGGTCATAATGTTTTGGCAAATCAAAAATAGACCTGTGAACATTTCGTTCAGTTCCCTTTTTTAAACTTACCCATGATGCATTTGGTTTGTTTTTTTTGTATGACCTTAAAGAGGTTATTTTTATATACTTTGAATATTTCTAACTTTGAAAGGAGACTGATTCTGCTTGTGTAATTAGGCAAAGGTCTATAACCGTCTGAGATAATTGGTTTACTAGTATGAAAAATTATTTGATACTGTAATAGCCAAAAAAATCGGACCCTGTCGCTTTAAGTAGACACATATTTCAACTAGTGACTTTTCTGAAACAGCCATGTATAAAGCCACATACCGTATATTGAAAGAACATGTTGTAAAAGTGTTATATGTGTGGCCTAGTGGTAAAATGTGATCACTGGATGGATTCCACCAGTAGTAATTATTTCTTTACCCCCATCAGATAAACAAGCTACACATATATGCAGGTATTGTTGGCCCTGTGTAAACTCACAGGGCTAACAAACCTTTGCAAGCCAAAATTAGGACAAAATATGTATTTATTTTCGATCAGCTTCATTGAACTATATATAGGTTTATAACATTGTTTTACCATAAAGCTCTGGATTGAAGAACATGATATCTGGCTTTCCTGAGGGACATTCTACAACATTTTTTGATTGATGTCTGATATTGTGAGTATTCCAATCTTTTCTGATGTGATCCAAATCCCTTTGTAATATGGCCATAAAGCAAAATCTTAAACATTCTCTGCATAAAAGAAAAATATAAATTTCAACTTCTAAATAATGTTTTCTTTAAAAAAAGCAAGGAACAGGTGTTTTATTTATTTTCTTTTTACCGTATATAGATTATATAGCAATACACACCCAACTTTAAATAAGCATAACTATCATCTCTTCAAACATATTTTATGAAGATATTAATTCCTCGCGTTTAATTGGGAATCTAGCTACAGTAATCTAGCTTAATATGGCACAGGAAAAAATTATAACTATTTTTGGTGGCTAAATCTTTTATTTGCTGTGACTATGTTTGGGTTGATGATAAAGATTTAATTGATCAAAATATATTACAATTTTGATATATATGATGTGTTGTGAGTTTTAAAAGTCAAGAGTAGAATACACAAGTGCTCTTCAAACAAAAATTCACATCTTAGAAAGCCTGGTTGTCATTTCAAAGGCCTAGCTTATACAAAATCATTTGAGGAAAGTTTATTCTAATCTAATATATTGCATGTAGAATATTTTCTAGAAGATTAATGGAAATCCCAAAATTAAATTAAGGGAGTATGGGACTGACACCAAAGTAATTAAATTTTTTTAAAAATTGGTTCAACAAATAGCATTGCATTTTTTCTAACAAAATATAACATTTTTTTGATAGGTTAATATGTTTGTTTCCATGGTAACGGTATCCAAACATACCCTTGTTGGAAATACTTCCGTTCATCAAAATACACCACTTACAACAGAAATGAAGCAATGCTACATCGTTTATAGTAATTTTATTTCATTTTTCTTATATGCTATTTATAATACATTGACAGAAGAACAATTTATTAAAAAAAAAATTCTGAAAGCCTCCTCAGTATCATACAATGTGCGACCGAATTTCCTCTGCATGGTTCAAATTTGTTACTTTTTGTGTTGACCTTCAATGCAAAATGGTCAAAAAATCTGTTTTGATATAATTGGAAGTTTTATTTTTGAACTTAAACGAAATATACAAATGTTATGCTTTCACTGGAAAAGGAGAAACTCATATGTCAATGACTTAGATAAAAAGATATTGCAATCTGAATTTACTCTGGTCTGTTTTTACAATTTCGCGCCATTTTCACTTGATCACTATTCTAGTGTAGATAAAATAATCAATACCAACTTTTTGTTCAATAAACATTGAGTCAATTAATAATATCTTTACTACAATGCTGGTACTTTATAAAATTCAACAAAAAAGTAAAAAATTATTCATTTAAATCTCAAATTTCCTCTGCTTAACTTGAAATTCCTCTGCTAAAATACAAATTTTTAAACCATTTGCACCTTATAACACTATACCAGGTAGGAACAAAATAATTCTAGTAGGTATAAACAAATAAATATTTAATTTATGATTTGCTACATGTATTATAATTATTTTTTTCAACTCTGAAACATAAAAAAAGATTGAAATCAGCATTACATCATGTACAAAATGCACAGTACAAATGCCGAATATAATTTTAAGCTATTTTGGCAGAACAACATCCATTACTGTTACAACCATATATTATGATATGAATTTTTTTTAAAAACTAATCAAGTTTATACTGGACATTTAACTCCTCACATGTATATGTACAATGTAATAAATCAACAAACTTATACAAATAATGCACCCAAATCAAAAGCCCTTTCAACATTGTTACATGTATTACCAATCTAGCATAACTAATGAAGCTGACAATTACCGCTCCAGAACGAACGCTATCAACAATTTTATTATATATCTAACATAAATATTGAAGCAGACAAGAGCACATCCTTGGCTTATCCTTGCAACATCTGCTTTTTATTTGGGCAAAGATGTAGTATAAACATCTTTTGAGATACTGTATGACTTTGAAAGTTAAAGTTGTGTGTTATTTTTTCACAATATAGATGGTTCCTTAAGATTTCCTTCACATGATAAGCATCCAATGTTTTACCAATATTTGTGTCAATGTTTGTCAGAAGTTTTGAAATCATTGTGCTATCTTCATCACCAACTATTGTCTTTATACAAATAGACCCATCATTCACATCCTTGACCATCTCTTCTATCATGTCACTCTCCATGGCCTTCATAGAACTTTCCGTTCCAGTTGATAATGCAATCATGTGGAGGAGGTGTTGATTTGGAATTGAGAGACAAAGTACATGTGCGACAGGATTTCGATCTTGTTGAAAAGTTTTCTATTTTTCCAGAAAATGTCCGGATCATAGATGAATGACCTGAAAGATGGGGTATAGCATCAACTTAAATACTTATACATAAAGAAATATCTAAAAACTGTTGTGACATTCAAACACAAGGATTTCTTAGGATGTACAATTTATGGTTCACAAAGACTAGGCCTCGGACAATTCAGGGTTTATTCAACTACATGTGGTTCGATTTCCATGGCATTCAAAAATTATATAATTTAGAATTTACTGATATAATAAACAAACGTTTTAAATGAATGAAAGACTTTCAATTGGCACACTCATGCTAGGAGTATTAAAAAGAATAAAATAAATGACAAAAAATATATTGCACAGTGATAATCTCTGGGACTAAGGATTCAGTCAAAATATATATGGAATAATACATTAAATTTTACCTTACTGTATGGGGGCTTTAATTTGTTGATATGAAAGAGTATACCCTTGAAATCCATGAAAATTTAAACCAATCACAGTGATACACTGTACCAAACGAAATTACCCAGTAGTTTATGTACTAGTAATTTATCAAATACCTGATAAACCGTCATGACTTCACTCTCTCTATCTATTCTGCCAACCAGCATATTTCTATGTATAGCTCTTCTTCATTAGAAGATCAATACAGTCTAAAAATGGCCTCGACCATCGGGCTCTCTTAAATGCGTATCTGCTTACATCCCTAATTCCACCAAACTCCTCCACTGTCTCCAACCACAATCAGACATTTGGACAACTTCTTCATGGTCAACATCTGTAATATTAAGTTACATAATCAGGAATGTTTGCACCATGAGAGAATTTTAAATGGAACACCAGTTGGTTGCAAAGTTGATCAGTAAAAAAAATATATGCATGTGTACTTGATATTATAAAGGCATAAACAGACTCTAAGGTTAACTCAGATTTAACAAACATAATAATATTTACTAAGAGAGGAATAGTTAATATAAGACAATGACTTCTGAAATCTTTACTTTTAAATTACATGTTCTCCAATCAGATAAATGCAAATATTTCAACATGGAGAAGGGCATGGGGCTGTGAAAAGTAATTTTTGAGGGAGCATTATTGTGAAAGACTGAAAGTCACATAAAAGCTCCAGACACTGTACAGGTGTTTTAACGGGGAAAAAAGATACCATCTGAGGTTGACATTGTACTTGACATCTATTTCACACCTATTTGAAATTTATTTTGCTGTCAATATGTAAATTATGAGTTAATGTGTATACCATAGTGTATATCATTACAGAAAGTGTTCAATCTGTCTTTCTATTTTAAAATATATCTCCAGACGTCATGGGTTTCCAATAGTCTAACTCTTAACCCCACACATAATGGCTGTCAGTTTACAATTTCTATCAAAACTAAATCATTTTTAACCTCACTCATATATAGCATCAGAAATTACTGATACAAAATCAAAGTCATCATCATTTGCAGTCTCAACTTGTAGCTTATAGTCTGTCCCGAGTTACTGCTTCCATCACTTTTTGATTATTTTTAATAAAAATACACATACCTGTGAAAGAAATGCTGTTGAAGTCGATAAAAGGGAAAATATACAGGATATCTTAATTGACAAATTATCATTTTTCACTCATAAAAGTTCACTGGAACAAAAACAAATTTCTTACAGAGATTTATAATGGGAAATGTTTACATCTTTTCTCCATTCGGAAGTACTCCGAACACCTCGCACAATTTTTCAAAGTTATCATCCGGGCTTATTTATGGCTGATGCAATGCAAATGCAAAATCTCAGCAGACTTTTTATTTTGGGATGTGTATTGAAACCCGAAGAGGTAGAGGGGGCGTTTCAAAACATATAATCTGGACATTTTTTATAATAGTGGATGAACGTAGTTTGAACTCAAAGGTATTTATGATTATCGAAGTATCAAGCGAAAAGAAGTGGAAGCAAAATCTCGGGATAGAGTATAAATATAAATTGAATGCCAGATAATTTGACTAATGAATATGCATAGAGACGACAGGAGATTTCGTATGTGTGGTATGACATCATTTTGAACCATGCATTGAAAATCGACTACTGGAAACATCTGATTATCTGAAACATGTGACGACATGATACACATTCTGATATATGTTAGAATTAAGTTTAACTATTTAAATGAGAGACATAAAGAATTCTACTGTGTTCTGATATGTGTATTGAACCATAGTGGCATACTGTCAAAGACTTGTATATATAATTATAATTATTTTTTTTATTATGAAATTACATCTCAGGTGCTTGGGGCTTTACTAACGAATATGTACGATGCTTACTTTGATAGGCATAGAGTATCTTACATATCAATGCTTGCGCTTGTGCATTACAATTTACGCCATAGCATTTATACAAGAAAAAATTAATAATGTCCATACCAATTTTACTTTTACTCTTGTCTCAGCAAGATTTGCCGAAACTGAAAATCTGAAAAAACGTCTATCAAAAACTTTCAGTCTCGACGAACTTAATCCTGCTGAGATTACAAATACTTTTACTCTATCAATGAATGTAAGTCAAACCTGGACATATCGCTTTTGCTGGCGTCGAGTCATCTTCCTCCATCTCCGATGAGAATTTTTCAGCTGTAATATCAAAATATGTGATTGATCCACAGGGGCTCGTCACGAAGTTTTTTCAACCTTTTATATATACCACCTCTATACTATAAAATACATGTATTTTATAGTATAGAGGTGGTATATATAAAAGGTTGAAAAAACTTCGTGACGAGCCCCTGTGATTGATCTGTCCAATAGAGCGTCCACATTCGCACTACACTATCCCTTTTCTGAGCTTTAGCAACCTTTATGTGGCGATTGGTCTTCTCAGCGTTCGAAATCAAATCCACGTTTCCTCCGCATTGCCGAAAACTGAACCGATATTTATGTCGTAAAAAAAGAATTTTGGGTTAAATTAACTCTTATTATCATTTATATTCACGATTTATTATTTACAAAACCTATAAAACCCTTTCCACTATAAATTTTATTGTTTAATACCTTAGAATTGAACAAACAGATTTAACGACCGCGAATTGGTTTACGTCATTCAGAGTTGCGCGGTAGATTCAAAATCGTGAGTCCCATACTTCCTTAACTTACATATGCATGGGGTTTCCACATGTGAAATATCCCTGCATCTCTAAATCTTTGAAAAAGTCTATCCAATATCCAACACCCAATTGACGAAGTGATCTCCACCATCGCTCTATTCTCTATATTGAAAAAAAGGTTTACTGCACAATATAACTATCAATAGAACAATACAATATATATATTCCTGACAATACATGTAAATATAAAATTCCCAAATAATAAAGGTACCAGATATCCATGAAAAAATGCAATGGTACACATGTTTAGGGAAATTCTATTGTCAACGGAGTTGCAATGTGACAATTTTTCCAGTACATGCAATATATAGGAGTCAAATTTTCAAAACTGCACAATTCTAATAAAAATATGAAAATAAAATAATAAAAATGCATATAAGCCTTGTTTTTGGAACACGTATACATGTATAAAAATATTGACAACTAAAAAAACACACTCCCTCAATGCTAAATTTATTCATTGACAGTGACTATAAAACCAATACATTTGACAAAGCATGGCTCTTTGTTTTACATGTTTAACTACCGGTATTTGGTATAGCAGAAGCTTTTACTGTGACACTGTTTGATTTTTTGTTTGCTTTTGAAGTTATCTATTCATACAAATGCAGTATTAACATTGGCGATTTGCCTGCCTACAGCCTCTGGGACTCTGCTTCTAGCAGAGCATGGCTAACAAGAGGCCCATTGGCTACATTTGCTGATCAGCAATTCTCAAATATTCCAAGATTTGACAATCCATATAACAATAATTCATGTAAAGAGAAGATGCAGTAAAGGAACAATGCATCAATCTTGTTATCCTTGGCCTCGATAAAAAATAAACACATCAAAGATAAGAAACTTGGAAAAGAATAATGATTAAAGATTTTACTATAAATAATAATGAAATCCAAAAGTAGGGATGCCCCATTAATGGTACAGGCCATGCCGGGGTTATGGTTTTTAATAATTTAGAATATACATGTACACTATATATGACTGTATATTATTATAATGGCAGAATATTTACCTGGTTTGATGTGGAACTTCCAATGATCACACTTTTATCTCCAGCCATAGCATCATCATCATTCCAACGAAAAGCCTTCTGCATGTCTTCAATGTGACCATTTTCTGTTCCAGCATCTATTCTAATGCATCTTGGTACTCCTGAATTGGAAAATTTTGATGAATTTAACAACAGTTAAAGTTCTAAAAGATTAATTAAATCCAATTTAAAACTAGAGGTACTCTGATCAAGTTCACAAATGATACCCCCTGCTAAGAACATATACCTGGAAACTCAAATATTTCTTTATTAGATAGTAATGGATGCATGGTCTTTCTAATAGTGACCTGAAACTTGCACATATGACCAAAGCTCAAGGTCATGACATATTTACAGTTCACAAGCAATCTTTGTGTCAATTTTAGTTTCTAATCATATTTCATCACAAGATATATATTCTAGACAGGAATTCCTAATTTTTTAGTAAATGACCTTCAACTTGCCCAATTGACCTGAGGTAAAAAATCATGACACACCCTCATCTTTGTGTGAAGTAAGAACATCCAACGTTCCTCCATAATAAAGATATGGACTGGACAGATTGCACAGAGAGATGGATGGATGGACAGATGGATGGACACTTCGTTTGTGTGTGTGTGTGTGTGTGTGGGGGGGGGGGGGGGGGGGGGGTATGATATTAACATTTCACAAAATCTGCATTACACCTCCTACCAAATAGAAACTGCAATATATGCCAGAATATAGATTTTTTTTAAAGAATTGTTACCGTTATTTAATTTGCATTGTTTTAAATTTTAATAATCTATAGAGACATTGTTTAGAATACATGTATTACAGTCTAAAGATAGAATGCAATATATTGTATAAGTTGGGGCTATATGAACCATGTACCGGCCGTATATCATATCATGGATAGTATAGTAGTAGGACACTTGATTATACATGTATAGTGTTGCAGGGTCCTGGGTTTGACTTACTGGTCAAGCCACCAAATTTTTCTTTCCCTCTACATTTACTGTACAAATATATTGTATCCCACTAAAACTATCTAACCAAGTTTATGAAGTAAGAAACATATATATGTTTACTGGCTGTGGGGCACATTCATTTGTTGATTTTTCCCATATCATGGATAACATGCCACATTTTGATTAGTTCTTTTACATACATGTACTTAAGAATAAAATCTATAAAAATTTGCATGCACGTGTTTTTTCCTAAAACTAAAGAACCATGTTTTTTTCATTTGTGAGCTGAGAAAAGTCAAATTAATTGATGAAAATGAGAAAAGTTTGACAAATTTGCACTTGACAATTATGCAGTCATTAATGACTTTTTTATTGAGTTAATAATAAAATTCTTACAGTTTTAAAGTCAGTACCTGCTATTTCCTCAACATAGTCCAGAAAGTATGAGGCAACTACCTTTGGATTGTTATTTGTTCTAGCAACTCGTAACCAAAGGATGCGACGAGAAAACCTACCATAAAAACAAAATTTAAATGAAACATGTACCATATAATACTACATGTAGTAATAATGTCAATTGTCATATCTTAATGAAATAAAATGTACATAAAATATATTATTTTTACAAATCTTTACAAGTACATATGAATTTCAATTATCAATTTATGATGTCAGCATGAACTGATAATACATGTACTGAAATTATAAAAAATTCTTGTTTATTCACCCACAAATTGCTCCATGAATGCAAAATCCAAATGGTTTCAACTTATCATATCCATCAATATGAACAAGAAAATTGGGTCCTTGGTTATAATACTGGCGTCTGGATAAACAATGCTGTGACCTAAGGGACACTCCCTCTGGATCTAAAATTCTAAGGGCACACATTGTTGTATTCCTGCATAAATAACAGAAAAATGTTGTATGTTATTTTTTTTTTATTTCAACAAGTATTTTTCACTGTTAATGTATTAAATAAGAACTATTTATTAAATATGCCTTTGCCCGTTTCTTGTATTTTTGTGTATATACCTTCCAACAAATATTCCATGTTTTAAAAATAATCTCCTAGATAAACTACGGCAACCTAAATTCTTTGAGCCTTCTTTAATCTCCATCTAAAACAATAGTAATAGATTACTTTAACCCTGACATGCATACTAGTACCTTACATGTGTGTACGTCTTAATAATATAAAAGCTCTGGTTAGGGTGAGAGTACTCTTGTATTCAATTATTATTAATTTGTCATATGTTTAAACCACAAGACATCTTTTAAATACCTGAATTAATTATTCAATTTTACCTGGATAACAGGAATGATTTCATCTAAACTCCAATTTCCAACTTTTTTAAGATCTAAATTTCTTAGACGCCTTTTCAGTGTACGGTAACTAAATAAAAAAAATGAATATATTATTGATGTACATACTTATGATCATCTGATCTGAGGCATGTAGCATAGTTTTAAGTGGGTGGGGGAGCCTTCCGAAATAATATTGACAAAGGTGACATCAGAGATGTATGATATACCACAGGCACCTGAATTTCTAACAATTATCTGTAGTTGCTTAATTAATAAGTCAAATATTGTTATACAGTCATGTATAACTTTAATTTTCTTTTAAGTTTTGGAATTCAGCTGTAATTCATAATAGATGGCTTCCCTTAATGAATCGTGAATTTTGGCCTAAGAGATACAATCTGTGTATTTAGGTCAGTAAGGGGGGTTTGGCTAGACGGGGAAGATGAGGACACCTAGTGTGTTAATAGCCTTTTGATTACAGCAGCAGGGTTTATAAACCTAGCGACAATTAGCTTTGCAGTTCTTCTAAGATCCTGAGGATGTTAGAGGCACAATTAAGAGCCGACCCGGTGAATTGGTAAATTTTATAATTGGTTAATTTGAACAGGTGATTTTGTGGTTAATAATTAGATTAGTTTTATTGGTAAATTTGGGTGAAATCTGGATTATCTACGGTGCTCCTATGGAATTCTTGAAACTTACTTTTATTAATTAGGAATTAATTTATATTACTACTGGTGATGTTTTTACACGGAGTCACAGGTTTTTAGAATCTTACAGTTAAAGAAAGCTATTGGTGGCATTGATTCACCATAGTTTTAGGACAACGGGAGTGCTGGTGATAAAGAATTGTTGGTGGTGCGATTCACCACAATCTGTTCACTAAGTTTATCACATAAATCTTCACCAGTAGTAGTCCTATAAATAATTGGGGGGTAATAAATGGTTTAACAGGTGTTTGAATTACTTAAGTGTTTCATTGTTTAGTTAATAGTCTCGCATTAGTTTTTAATATTTATATCGTTTTATATACCTGACTTATTTCTTGTGGATATACAACACTTAAGAGGTTGCACTACAAATTACGCTATTGGCTCGTAAAAATCCGAACCCATGCAAACTTTGATGACGTTTCGAGCCGTGTCACAATATCGAAAAATTCTACCCCTACTATATATAAATACACAAAGTGTGCAATACAATTTTGACTCCGGCTTCGATTTGCCACATAAATCAGATCCAGTTGCGTGTAGCATTGAGTTCAAATATGATATACATGCACGTATCTCACTATACATTTCCTCCTAAAAGAATTGGTAATGCTATCATCTACAATTCATGCAAATCTTGAGTATTTATATACAGTAGGGTGGATTTTTTTTATATTTGGCTCATTGAGCAACTGATTAATAAAAATTCAGGTGCCTGTGGATATACTTCCGTGTCTGACATTATTCACAGTTATTGAATATTTACGAGATGCTAGTGCTGACTATAATTGGAACATTGTCTTCCTAGTCATTATGTACTCCATATCTATATTTCTGTCACCTAATAGTCTGCTTACCTTAATTCAATACCGTGGTTTAAATACATCAACATCTGGATTTCAATATATGACAGTCCTTGTTGGAAATATTTTCTCAGAAGCTGGTCTTCTGCCGGAGACGCCATTTTTTATAGTTAAAATTATCTTTAAACGATAGAGAGCTCTACAAACAGTAAAGGCGAAGGCGAGAGTGCGAAGTTGCGACGGCGAGAGTGCGAAGTTGCGACGGCGAGAGTGCGATAGTAGTATCGCTCCTTCGCCTTCGCACCTTCGCACTCTCGCCGTCGCAACTTCGCGCTTCGCCGTCGCATCTTCGCACTTTCGCTCCTTCGCCGTCGCACTCTCGCACTTTCGCCTTCGCAACTTCGCACTCTCGCGCCTCGACCTAAAGGCGAAAGTGCGAAGGTCGAAGTGGCCCCATCGGAACACCATAGTTAGGGGGCTATGAGATACATGTTATTCAGTGAAATCACAAATCTTACTAATTATGTACATATTCAAATATCTAAGCAACGAAACGTAGACCAAAAACTAATAAAAAATACTGAAGACAATTTTTTTCAGAAATTAGTTTGTATTACGTAGATTTACACATTGATGACGTCATGACTAAAAGTTTAATGTCGTGTGAATTTGATCGGCAAGCATTGTAAACAGAGTCAAAATATAACTAATCTAAGAACTCTAATAAAGTATTGTGGTGTGATTTATTGAGAATTGAACATAAAAATACTGGGAAAGAAGTTAGTTTTATCAATCATTCGCTAAAAGGTATGTAAATTTGCTTTTATTTATCGGCCAGGCTTTCCTCTGTCGTTGTTTACGATATAAAAAATCCGCCTAGAACAACAACACTACCCCGTATATATTGAATTTGAAATTTTATACGTATCGTTAGTTTGATCAATGCTTTATTTGAAAAGTGCTGCTAGAATCCCATGTTTTGTGTTGTTTTGATGGAACATACCGTTTTCCGTGCAAACTTAATAAAAGTTGGGAAGGTTTTACGAGAGCCGGATGAATAACTATTTAATTTAAAAGAAGAACATAGAATTCTAGCAGCGGTTTTCATTAAACTGAGATGATTTGCCTTTACTTGGTATGTTTATTTTATTCTAGAAACCGCGGGGTAGTGTTGTTCTATCACATTTTACGTTAAGGAATATACGTAAGCTATTTATAGTTGTCACGTGATAATGCACCAATGTGGCAGTAATGTACTACCCGATTTTATTGCACAGACATCTGTTTTAAAGGATAATACTAAGTTTTTGATCTTATTCAAAATATTTATTTAATTTCACGATTTTGAATATAACAGTCAAAATAAGACGCTAAATTGTCCATTTGCTTCCTTAACACCCCCGCGTCTTAACAATGTGGCTCTTTACAGTCAAATTCCTTACATTGGAGAATTTGTGCGTATTGTGTGCAGCATGATTAATAAATACAGACCGCCACTTAAAACCAGCGACAATGGTCGTCTTAGTCTTGGTTATAAAATGTTGATAAAATCTCGAGAAAACGCATATGCTCTGAAACAATTAATTGAGAACAAAAGACACACACCGATTTAGAGCTAATTCCAAATCATGGAAAAGAATTGATGTCAGTAATGTTGTTTGTTGACTTCGATCCTGTCCTTAGTGAGGATGAAGTGAGAGAGTTAACAGTTGGTGTCTATCAAGTTCGACAAGCAAATCCCTACGTCATAGAGCACACTGAAAACGGCCAGTACCACATAGCCGTGTCTGAAATTGAATCTGGATTAATTCATACAAGAATTCAATCAAGACATCGAAACAGTACCACTTACAACCTTTGGGTAAAGTACACTATGCCAACAGTGTGGTTGGTACTGTCAGTGTAAATCTGGCGCCCGCACTGTAGGATGTTGTGCCCGCATCTGTGGCGTCATTTGCTATCTTGCGTACTCTCGCCATCAGTGCAATTACGCTGTTAATGCTAATAAACAATCCATTTCAAACATTAATGATGCATACGAACGCCAAACAGATTCTGATGAATTTTCTGACTAACCATAATTTTAAACATCTTCGCTAGCCAAGGGTTTTCGGTTCACTTTGCTCCCCATAAACAGACCGAAAACCCTTGGCTGGCGAAGGTGAATTTTAAACTGACTTCTTGTACATTGAATATTGTGTTTAGTTTCTATATTCTTGCACGAGACATGACATAACTTTTGTACCAAACTTTACAAAATCTAAAGCCCAATAAGCGAACATTTATGAAAAGGCATTTTAAATGGCTTCTACCCCCATCTTCTTTAATTAAATCTTATGTCTATATCTGTAATGCGTGTACTAGCAACTTAGGTATTAACTGCAAAACCTGCCTTTGATGACGTTTTTGATTTTATTTAAAAAGCAGCGCCCTGGTGGGGGGTTCAGGGGGGCGAAGCCCCCCGACGGAAAACAGATTTCATGTCTTATGGAACACACAGGAACAAATTTTAGGCACTTTTCGCACATAAAATTTTGATTTTTTTAAAAGATTTTTTCCGTATATATTAATCATTAGCATCATCGATGTCACATATTTGTGACCTCAAACAATCAGAGTTTTGAAATAGGGAAAAGAAAGATATTTGCTGTGTGCTTTTAAAAAAAAAAATTCTTAATTAAATGTGATATTTTAACATTTTTAATTTTTGGTCTTAAAATGATGTGTAGGCACGTGCCTTAAGTGCCTAACGGCAGCTACGCCACTGCCTACAAACAGGGACTAGGGGCACGGATACAACGTACGTAATAAAATTAGAATGCAAAAATAAACAAACATAAAATATTACTAAATTGATCAATGAAGGCATCATAATGGATCTAACACCAAATAAAACTTTCTGAAATCATTAATTTCATTATCAATAAGTTTTGAGCTCAATTAAATACGTTAAACGTCTTGGTCGATGGTCCTTTTTAAAACTGTGGGTCATGTGATAGATTTAACGTCTCTGTACAAATCCTCATTCGGAGCGAAACGTCTCGGTACGAATTGCCCCGTAACCCAAATAGGTCTAGGTCAAGGTCGGAACGCCTGCTGCAATCGCCATGTTGGACGAACTTTTGGAGGAGCTCGATCGGTCGTTTAACGCTGTTAAATTGAAATGATATTGACGCCAAGAAACATTGTAAGTGGGTTGTGGGTTTTTTTCAAGGAGCATGAATGTTAGAATAGGTTATAGTTGAAAGAACATGGTTTTCGTATTTTCATTGGGCAATGAAAGTGCAGTGCATTGTTTATCGAAAAACAAGATTGAAGATATCTGCACTGGGTTTACACGTATTATTTATAGAAACAATACTCCCCAGAACAGCTAAACCAAGATCACGATATGATAATAGTTGTTTAACGTTGTAATGTTTAGGTCTGTTTCAACAGGTCGAGACCACTATATTTTGTGACGTCGGCATAAATTTGCATACTAAATTACCGGTAGGCATCTGTTTACTTTTATCGACAAACCAATCAGGTGAATGAGTTGCAAGGCATTGTGGGCTACTACAAGTTTCAGAGTATACAAAGCGTATTGAAAATATATACCATTTTGAATTGTCCTTTGGAAACTCATTTTGAATGATTTTTCAGAATTTATGAAAGCAATATGGACAATGATGTCTGAACTTCAATTTCTATGCTCACATTTAAAAAATGTTGCATATGAGGACTTATATTAACCTATTTAAATACCCCATTGTCAATGTTCAAAGGAGAGGTACGTCCTATTGAATTAAAAGCAGCGAGTTTTTTTTGACGTGATACCCCATATTTGGGACAACATTAGTAGAACGCGCGTTGATGTTTTCTTCAGGGACATTCATCAGAATGCTTAACAGACAAACTATACTTTATGCTGCATATAGCTTGCGCTTCAGCATTTGTATATTTATGCATTTGTACTACCGTGGCTATTCACGTATGTTAAAATGTACAGTTTCCTGTATTTATTTCTAGTGCACAATGATAAAGTCACCAATACACAAATGTGATGTTTTTGTCTTATCAAAATATGTTTGTACTTTTATGCGTATGTTTGTCAGTCGTTTGATACTAATCATTTTTGAAGCAACAATTAATCAACTAAAACAACAGTATTTTTTAAAGGGGCATGGTCACGATTTTAGTCAAAAAAATATTTGTTCGATTTTTATCTTTATAATGCTTCAATAAGGCATTTTTAATAGGCAACCAAAATTTGATTGTCATTTGTTGAGTTATAAGCGAGTTACAGAGCTTACAATTCCTCGCTATGTAAACAAAACTTTTGTTTATATTTTGAATGTTGATGTGAAAATTCTAGTTTTAGACCTAAAATGAATGTGTTAATCTTTAAGAACTGTTTATTAATGCTTAAAAAGAATAAGAATATAGACAAATCATCTAGAAAAGGATTTTTTACTGGTATATTGAACCTATGTAAACAAAGACAGGGCACGAGCCTTGTTTACATGACGAAGAATTGTGAGCCCTGTATCTTGCTTTAAACTCATCGACGGGCACCCAAATTTCATTTGATTATTTGAAATGTATTCATAAAGCATTGTAAATAATAAAAACAGAAAAATAAAATTTGACCAAAATCGTGACCATGCCCCTTTAATGTGAGCATGGAACAAAGTTAATGGTACGTAATCTTTCCTTTTTTACCTTCTAAAGTAAAAATCAAGATGTACAAACATTCCGGCAAGCAATTAAATATTGTGTATAAAACAAACAAATACCACGTGCGTTTGTTGAATCGTAAACACGTTATAGACCGTCATGCATTGCAACTCATTCATTTGATTGGAGAATCTGTTTGCCGAAAATACTGTCACGTGTTAAATAATGCTATCCATATAAGGTAGTGTACCCGACCTGTTCAAGATCAAATGGATTTTGTTTATTTCATTACAAGATGTTTTGGCTAAGATAGTGGTACACATGTAATACATGATCAACACAAAATATACTTAATAAAGACAGATAATTTTAGGTTATTGAATGTTCACAAATACTTTTGTAGGATGTTAACATAGCCCTTCTCTCTTGAATTTATTACACATTCAGGTGAAAATATGTTAATTTGCTATTATTTTTAAGAAAGGAACCTCACACATTGCCCCCCCCCCCCCCCCCCCCCCCCCCAGTAGATTGACATGCGTTAATGCAAGGAACACTGACCCAATGTCTATTGTTGGTTACTTTGCAATATCATTTGAAATTAAAGTTGTTATCAAAGAAAACAGTAGTGGAAAGTACAAAGTCTATGGGTGTAAAAGGTTTTTTTACTGATTAGATACCTTATACTCAGTGTTTTCCCCAGAAAATTTTTGATGCATGGGGGGAAGTTTGGCAGCGTTGGTGCGCGGTGCAACGGAACAGCGCCCCAGACAGCGCGAAATCACTGCGCGTAATAGTACATGTACTACAAGTTGCGTACTACAATTGATGCATTCTCATGAAATCTACATCAACAAGTATTATTTCATTTTATTTGTAATTCATATATTTATCCTTAATTTTTCTGGTTTTTTCTAGCAAAGCTAATAGCATTTTTTTTTAAATAAATTTTTTCAAGAGGCTTTTACAAGAAATATAGATTCAAAAAGCAGTTCTAACACCTTCTGTTTTATTCATTTTCCTTTTATATATAGAGGAGTTTACTTTGTGTGTGTGTGTGTGGGGGGGGGGGGGGGTTACAAGAAACAGGCAGAACCATGAAATTACAGCAATCTTGTTTCAACTTATTCTGGACAGTCGACATTTTTTGTTTAAATTTGGGGTTCATATGAAAGTTTCTGTGATAATTTGATAATTTAAATTAAATTAAATTTAGTTACTGTACTATAACTTGGCAGTCAGTCCCTATACATGTGATTCCACACAATCATTTTCAGAGGCATACTTTACTGTACTATACGATGTCTCGAGTCATGTGATATCGCTTCCATGTATTACTCGCAGTTAACTGTATTTTTTTCTTTATTGGGTACATTAGTTCAAGTTTCCAATATTTTTACGGCAAATAAACAGTTCAAGCATGTCGCAACCAAGCTAACACCATCGAGTGAACATTGTGCTATTTTTAGATCTTGGAAAATCCACAACATTCGATAATGGCGGATGTGTCAAAGAAGGCACATTTCAGTAAAACTAGAAGTAATCACATCTCTAATTATGCATTCATTACCGATTAATAAACTCACTTTCAATATATCTCAATCATAAGCCAAGTCTTTTAACCGTTAACCACGTGTGCCCCCTTTCCGAGATCGATGTCGAAGTAAGCGACGCTCTCTGCGGGTGCAAGCGTTTTTATAAAGATTGAACGGAATAACGACAATTTTACATCTACTTGTCACTGTTAAGATGTGAAATAATTAGAAAAAGATATTTTGCTTTATAATAAGTATGCATAGCGGGAAGCATGGCGGCACTGTGTGATGCATGGCGGGGGATCTTCAATGCATGGCGGTACCGCCATGCAAAAACGGCCTGGGGAAAACACTGATACTGTATAACCTTTGATGTGAGATTCTAAAAGCTGTACAAATTATGAAATTTGTTTTTTATGTCACCTGAGTCACTCAGGTGACCTATTGCAATTGGTCTTCGTCCGTCGTCGTGCGTTAACAATTTTACATTTTTAACTTCTTCTTGAAAACTACCTGGCCAATCATTACCATTTTTGGTGTGAAGCATCTTTATGGTAAGAAGAATCTAAATTGTGAAATTCATGGCTCTATCACCCCTGGGGTGCCACGGGCGGGGATAAAATATGCAAAAAAAGCCAAATTTTCTAAAATCTTCTTCTCTACTCCCACGCATGTGAGGAAAAAACTGGTTGCATGGTTATGATGTCCATGAAGCCTTCTACCAAAATTGTGAAATTCATGACCCCTGGGTCAGGGGTTCTGGCTCTAGGGTGGGGCCAATATGGCCATATAGTAAAAATGTATTAAATCTTAGAAAATCTTTTCTCTACTACCATATATATTTTTAAAAAACTAAATGCATGATTATGATGTCCATGAAGCCCTCTACCTAAATTCTGAAATTCATGACCCCTGGGTCAGGGGTTCAGGCTCTAGGGTTGGGCCAATATGGCCAAATAGTGAAAATGTATTAAATCTTAGAAAATCTTCTTCTCTACTATCATATATATTTGTTAAAAACTAAATGCATGATAACGACGTCCATAAAGCCCTCAACCAAAATTGTGAAATTCATGACCCCTGGGTCAGGGGTTCAGGCTCTAGGGTTGGGCCAATATGGCCAAATAGTGAAAATGTATTAAATCTTAGAAAATCTTCTTCTCTACTCCCATATATATTTGTTAAAAACTAAATGCATGATTATGATGTCCATGAGGCCCTCTATCAAAATTGTGAAATTCATGACCCCTGGGTCAGGGGTTCAGGCTCTAGGGTGGGGCCAATGGCCAAATAGTGAAAATGTATTAAATGTTAGAAAATCTTCTCTACTCCCATATATATTTGTTAAAAACTAAATGCATGGTTATGATGTCCATGAAGCCCTCTACCTTAATTGTGAAATTCATGACCCCTGGGACAGGGGTTCAGGCTCTAGGGTGGGGCCAATATGGCCAAATAGTAAAAATGTATTAAATCTTAGAAAATCTTCTTCTCTACTATCATATATATTTGTTAAAAACTAAATGCATGGTTATGATGTCCATGAGGTCCTCTACCAAAATTGTGAAATTCATGACCCCTTTATTAGGTGTTGTTGGGGGGGGGGGCAATATGGCAATATAGTGTTAATGCATAATGCATATAATGTTTAAAAATCTTCTTCTCTATTCTCACTCATCTGTATAAAAAACTGACTAATAATTATGTTTACTAGGAAGTCCTCTACTGAAATTTTAATTTTCATGTCCCCTCAAGGATGGGTTTTGACTCTAGGGCAGGGCCAAAATGGATGTATAGATGTTAATGCATATAACATTAAAAATTTATCTTCTTTACTCCCACACACCTGAAAGGAAAACTGAAATCATGATATCATGATTTTGTAGACCAGATCTTTTAGTTTTTCACCAAAATTATAGCTTTCACAGTTCTTTTTGAAATGTGGTCGTCATTACAAGTTTATAATTTTTCTACTCCAGTATAAAACCTAATTAATTAGATGCATATGTGAGACTCCATGACAAGTTTGTGTATGGGATATATGCTACTCAGGTGACCGTTAAGGCCAGTTGGCCTCTTGTTTAAACCAAAATTTGGTAATTGATGTTATTGATTTTGATTTGTTTGTTGTTATTTATAGGCCTGTCTTTTGAGAAACTGCAGATTTCCCCAGCTGAACTTCCATTACAACATCTGTACATTGTCAACATGAACCAAAGCGTACAAGGTTTGTAGATGTCATGTGCTACAGGAATGTATCAGTAAAAATCATTATTAAGTAGACCGATAACAACAAATATTGTGGTTTCATATCCATTAAAATATTAAACTTGTTATTGATAGGCCAATCATCCATTAAGTTTCATAGCATTTGATTAACTAAATTTGTAAAAATTAATTGCCAGCCAAAATTAATGAATTACAGACCACAATAATTGTCATATACCAGTCAACTGAAATCGGTTTTTGCCATTAAAATGGATTACTATCTTGTACAACAGGAAATCTAGAATCTTATAGTAAATGGAGTTTCAGTACATTAGAAAATTAATAGGAATGAAACTGGCATTTTCTTATAGTCTGTAATTCATTTAATTGAGATATCAAGTTTCAAAAATGGATTAAAAAGAGAAATGGAATAAAATAATGACCAACATATGACATGTCTGATAATTGTTTCATGATCTTGATTTTGATAAATTGTGGATCATGAAAAATATACTTAAATCTATTTGATATGTTGTTAGTATGCTTGATTGCATAGTTAAGGAGAGAATGGCTATGCATATTACATTGAAAACTTTCATTCACATTAATATGATAAGAAAAGCATTTTATCAGGATACAAAATTTACATAGATTTATGTATATATAAATATAATCTATTCCAATAGGATTGGAATTAATGATATACATGTATATTTCAGGGTAGATGCACCATACATAAAGGACTTGACCATGGATCCCCGAAGCAGTGCCCAGGATGTGGTGCGTTGTGATGTGTGTGATACTCCTGTCCCCCCACTACACTGTGACTTCTGTCAGACCAATCTCTGCAAAGCTTGTGTTGGAGAACACATGCTGGATTTATCCAAAAAACATCAGGTGGTACCGTTCAAAGACCGAGGATCTACTCCAAATTATCCAATTTGCACAAAACATTACCCCAAGCAATGTGAACTTCATTGTGAACAATGTGACATTCCTATTTGTGTCCACTGTGTTTCCTCTGAAAGTCACAAAAATCATAAGTTAGTAGACATTTATACCAATTATGAAAAGAAAAGAGAAGATCTACAAAAAGATTTGCAAGAACTAATTAAATCCCTTTCTCCTAAATACCGAGAGATTGCAAACAAAATAACAGTGCAGAAAGCTGATCTGAGTAAAAACTCCAAGAAATTGACAACAGCAATAGACAAACATGGAGAAGTCTGGCACAGAGAAATAGACACCATTATACAGAAACTGAAATCTGATCTTGATGAAATGGACGCCAAACACCTGGTTGTCTTAAACAAACAGGAAGAAGAAATCACACGCACCATTTCTGAAATCACACAGAGCATTGTTGATCTGAACAAGTTAGTGGACTCCAATGATGTCAGCCGTGTCTCTGCCTACAAATCCAGGAATGCTGAATTCAGAAGATTGCCTCCTAAACTCACAGTATCTCTACCAAACTTCACCCCTCAGAAAATTAACCCAGAACAACTTTACCAACAATTTGGTTCCCTGTCAGCATTCTCCATTACAACAGAGGAACATGGCTACACCATGGAAACCTCAGAAGCTGGATCCTCTCCTCTCACACCACTGCTTGATGAGCCACGAATCATCTCCACCATACAGACACAGTATGGAGGCCATTTTAATGTTCTAACCAGTGTTACTTGTGACAGTGATGAAGAAATCTGGGCGTGTAGTTATGGTAATAATATGATGAGTCTCTACAACCTGCAGGGGGAACGTGTGAAGTCAGTCCAAACCAAGTCAGGGAACAATCTATGGGGCATAGCAGTGACAAGGAGTGGGGATCTAGTTTATACTGATTACAATGATAGAACTGTGAACATAGTGAAGAATACACAGATACAGACAGTGATCAGACTACAGGGGTGGGGACCTCGCGGTGTCTGTAGTACCTCCTCTGGTGACCTCCTGGTTGTCATGAACAGTGATGATGATAAACAAACAAAAGTTGTGTGTTACTCTGGCTCCACACAGAAACAAAGTATTCAGTACGATGACAAAGGACAACCTCTCTATTCATCTGGTGGCAATAAATACATCAGTGAGAACAGGAACCTAGATATCTGTGTGTCAGACAATGACGCCCGTGCAGTAGTGGTGGTCAATCAGGCCGGGAAACTCCGGTTTACCTACACTGGTCGTCCCTCTACTACCAAGGGATCATTCTATCCACGCGGCATCACAACAGACAGCCAGGGTCGGATCCTGACAGCAGACCGTGACAACCACCGTATCCACATCCTGGATCAGGACGGACAGTTCCTCCGCTACATTGACAACTGTCATTTACAGCGTCCATGGGGTTTATGTGTGGACACCAGAGACAACCTCTTTGTGGCTGAGTACACAACAGGTAAAGTGAAGAAAATACAATATCTGATGTAAACAAACTGTGTGTGTGTATTATATGTAAACAAACTGTGTGTGTGTATTATATGTAAACAAACTGTGTGTGTGTATTATATGTAAACAAACTGTGTGTGTATTTTATGTAAACAAACTGTGTGTATATTGTATGTGTATATGTCAATGAACCATGAGCAAGTATCATATTATATATGAGAAACAAACTGTGTGTATATATCATTGTAAATAAACTATTTTGTTCTATATGTAAACAAACTATGTGTATGCATTTTATTTATAAGAAAAACTGTGTATAATATCTGTGTACACAAAATATGTGTATATCATCGTTAATTGTAACCTAAAGAAATAATTGAATGTACATGTGTGTATTGAATGCAGTTGGAATTGGATGTATAAAAATATTTCTTTATTAAATGTACAGATCTAATAAATATTTTTTTTTCTTTTCTGAAACAAGCAATATTTACGGTATATGCAATGGATACATATATCACCAATGTTATAATATATAGGATCTCTCAAGATTCGTGATGGCATATGATTTGTGAGTGCCTTTAATCCTTTTCAAATTTATATCCAGAAATCCTTTTTATGAGAGCCTTTATATGTATATAGCATAAATCTTCATGTCTACAGTAATGCCTAAAGATCCTTTGGGATGTCCTTGGTAAAATTATTACAAGGGATTTTATGTCAGTCAAATATCAGATAGAGTTTTTTGCTCACCGAGACTAAGTCGGGGGGGGGGGGGGGGTTAAGCTATACCGTCTGTGTCGGATGAATGGATATAAGGATGTAAATGAATATATTCGAATGTCTAAAAGACCTTAATGTTTTAATTTGTTAATTCTATTTCAAAATAAACTGAAATATTTTGTTAGTACTTTGAGGTACCTACGGTCGTGTGAATAAATTCAATAACGCCCAAAGGCCTTAACGTATTGTTCTTTGTGCATAATAATTGATACGCGACTTGGTATGACCACTATATATAGTGGCCCCTTCAGAAAAAATTCAAAGATAACGCGTGACCTTTTCTTCTCATCTCAAATTTATTTCCTTGAGATCTTTTAATTGGTTAATAAAGAAAGTAAATTGAAAATAATTGTATATACTTGCGTAAAAATATTCCTTTTGTTTATAAATGTACCTCGTGTATCAGTTTATGGTTTTAGAGTGAAAATAAACTGAACTGAGACACACTTGATAGAATTACAAACAGCGCACTCAGGTAAACTGGTCAGACGTGAGTAATTAATGCGAGTTAGCTCCCTTATACCATGAGTGATGTATGTTAATTTTTAAACGTCAACTGACCATGCTGACGGAACTTAATTCGCTTTGAAATAAATATGTAGGTTGGAATACATTTCCATTTTAATTGAGTACATGTAAAGATTGATTGCTATGATTGATCAACAGAAGCTAGGAGATGGTGCTATAGGGAATGTTAATCCTCACCTAAAAGCAGTTTGCATAGAGGACAAACAACACAAAAACAGTAGGATTTAAAGAAATTTAAATAAATACGCAATGATGCGAAGATATTCCGAAAATAAGAATCAAGTTTCTGCTATCTTCTCTTTGGCATATCTTGCTTTTTTGCAGATCAATTAGGTATTCAGATTATAAGAGATGGACCCCTGTAGAATTTTAGGTAAATCGATCACCGTCATAACCATAGCCTGCCCTAAGGACCCTTTTCAGATCTTACCCTCTTCCGATATCGAAAATTAATGTAATACTTTTTAAATTCAGAGTAATAGAAAAAGGCACGTGTTCATGCAGTCATGCTTACATGTACTTACCACGGTAATGTCATGTTGTAAATTTTGTATTTACACCCACCCAGTAAATTCAAAACTTTTAAACCTACTTGGATACAATTTTCACTGTTCATTTTTATATCAAGTCGTGTATTTTAAACATTTTATAAGTATAAGCATTATATATCAATATCATAATCATTTTTAGCAAGTTGTATACCTTTTATTTTATAGAATTTGAGCTCGGTATAAAATGATGTTTATTTATTTTTCTTTAGTACATTCCTACATGTAAGATATTTCTTGCATAATGAATGTGGTTAAATTAACTAGGTAATCTAATAGAAAAACACCTTGTTTGGCATGTCCCCTTTTTCGGTACTGTGTAAATTTAGTTTTTTTATTTTATCGTAATAGAGTTTCTCACTTCCCCCGCTAACAAAAGATGACACTAATTGAGTAATCCCACATGTCCATTTCATAACCTTTGATCTCCAAATTTTGCCTTACATTTGTTTATTCGTGGGATTATCAAGGTGATAGCTTGTTAGACGTTTTAGCCGAGAGCCATTTAGTATTCCTTTTCGAAACCCCTGATTATGTAATTTTACTTACTCTTTCGGACAAAGACATCGAATTAAGATAAGGTCACATGTTAACAATCCCTGAATTCGATTGGTCGTTTAATCAAGCAGTCGGAATTAGAATTAGCGCTTGGGACCGCACATCTTTCATTCTATTGCGGGTTTCCTAAATCATGCCAAGAAATTCTGCTCCAAAATTCCGCTTTCACAAACCCGTTATAAATTAGTGACCACATCCCAGGCGGTCAGCGTTACCACGGCGATGAACCGATTAAGTGAAATCGAGCTCCCTGTGTGCTTTCTTCAGCTGCATTCTTATCTAAGAAATGGCACAGAGAAAGAGAAGAGCCCCTGTAAGATTCGGAGATTGGGAGGAAAATTTAAATTTTAGAAGTTTAAAGGAAAACAAGTCGAAAGAGGTACGGTAAATATTATTATACAAATATCGTATATACTTACATTTAAACTTTTGTAACATATTCATTTCTAAGAATAGTTGTAATAATCATAGTACAAGTCCCTGATGATGTTTATAATATGTATAGACATATCTATGTATATATTATGGTTTGCGATCGTTAAATATCGTTAGGGTTCCCTTTTGATCTACCTTTATGTGTATTTTAGAACTATATTCTATTATTTATATTTATTTGAAGCAGGTATACAAATCTCAGTCAAAGTGTGTAGGCGGATCTAGCGCCACTCTTAGATCACGAATATCCTACATCGGGAAAAATTATGAATTATCCAAACTAATTAAGAAAAACAATAATAGAATAATCATTCATGTTTTAAACTATTCTCAACAATTTATCTCAGAAACTATGGGAGATTGAAGACATTTTAGAGAGGAGGGAGCAAGAAGTGCTAGTAAAATGGAAGGACTGGGAGGGACCATCAACCTGGGTCAGTTTAGATGGAAACCAGGAATTGCAGCAATTCATTGAAAGAAATAAAGGAAACCCCCTCTCTTGTCATCTTCACCGCAGGAATTTAGATTCCAACAAAATAGACTGCAGGAACAACCCTGATGACATTATGGCACTGCGACAGGCCATCTTTGACAGTTTAGGCGATGCACGCCATACAGCTGATGGTGCATTAGGCATCCAGTCGAGGACAACAGTGAAAGTGCCTTTTTCTTGTGCAAGTTTTAATAAATACTTCAGGTCTTTGATGGATACTCTGCCAACAGACAATGGAAATGTGGATTTCTACCTCACAGGTAATGAACTATCTGAAGCAATATTATGATAATTGTTTTCTTGAGCATATGACAAGTCTATTTAAAGTTTTGGTCCCATGCAAGTGGAGACAGGAGGTATCTTGAAAGACATACTTGGAATGCAAGTGTTCGGTTACTAAAAATAATTGTTAAGTAATTTATGTTTATTTTTACAGGTGAAGAAATGACTTCTGCCATTGGAGAGAACTGGTCAAATAGATGTTACAAAACATCAACAGAAACATTTGTCTCCTTCAAAGAGTTTATTCATGTCTGGTGGGGATATAAGGAGAGAAAGCAATACCAACACAATAATTGTAAAAGGTATGATTATATAAATTTAATCCAATGTGAATGTTTATTTACTTAATTTAAAAAAAACCAATAATAATAACAAATGTGTGATACAATATTATTGCAATAAGGAACATCAATTTTATACATTATTTACTTAATTGTAATAGTAAAAACAATAACAATAATATCAAAAGTGTGATACAATATTATTCTAATATAACAAAACAACATTTCTATACATAGAAATACAATATTTGTTCATCTTTGTGGGCTTCTTAATAAATATTGCTTGATAATAATAAAGATCTGCTTCATTATAAAAATCTTTGTTTAGATGCACGTGGAAAGATGCTGAGGAAAACCGACCACAGCTATGTGACCCTGTAATACTGTATGTTCGTGGTCCATCATGGATTCACGTAACTTTTACGAGGTCTCGTAGAAACATGGTTACTGGGACTGTAGCTAAACGACGGTATTTAAGACTTTACATATTTTCTTTTTTCACGTACAGTTCCATGTAGACTGGACCAAAGCATTCTATTTTCCCTCTCAAGAATCTGTAATTAAAGATCACAAGTATGACAAGGACTGAAATGCATATTTATCTTTGATTAATTATTCATTGCAGAAGGCAGAAAAATTTGTGAAACAAATCAAGCAGATTGACTATCTGAATAATGGTATGTACCTGCTTTGAGACATGTTTTTTCCATTTGGACCCATTTCTGTTGGTGCTTCCAAAGTACGCTTGACGATGGTCAAAATTTTTACGCTCAACTTGGGCAACCCCGATATCATGTATGTAGTGGTATGTCTGCAGAAACTGTGGTACATGATAAACCATAGCTGAAAATGTAATTTAAACAAAATGAATTTTATACCCTGAAAGAAGTAGGGATAGGCTGTATGATTCCTTTATAGAATCTTTAACATCTTTACACACCATGAATGTATGGGATAACATCTTCATCGAAGGTTTGCTTTCGAAATTCAGTGGCCCATTCTTTTGCTTCTTTTGCAAAAGTTTCCATATCTTTGTAATTATCTGTTCCAGGTAATGCCCGGAGACTTTCCATGAGCATATGGAAACCTGACCACAGATCTTGCAGGGCTGCGACGTCCAGGTCCTGTTCTTCATCTTCTGAAAAGTCGTACGATACCTGAAGACGAGAGCCTACATTCCTCCTCATCTAAAACAACATGAATGAAAAGTTTTATATTACTATGTAAACATTCAGGAAATATAAATGTTATTCAGTGAATTTGAGTTTCTGTAAATATACCTTAGTGTTATTTCCGACAGCATCTTTTAATCGGGCTACAAGCTCGGGTTTTTTTCCTTTTTTGGAAAGCTGTCTGTTAGTTAATTCGTCCCTCAACTGCTGTACTGAAAGGCTTTCTATTGATACGTAGTGCCTGTCCTTTTTATTGTCCAGAATATGATGGATTTGAACGTCTCTTATAATTTTACGTAAATCATCACCTACAAATGAAATGGCAAATATTTTTCAGAAGATTTGCTACAAGAACTGCAAACACTTATAGTATTTTTTTTTAAAGAAAGGCATATATATACCTGTTGGTTGAGACCATTTCCTCACTTTGGTGTTCAATTTGTCATCCCCCCTTTCCTCCCACATTCTGAAACTGACACCTACGCGTTTCAGTTCTCTTTTCAAATTGTCTTCAGATTTCTGGTCTATTGCCCAGGTCACAAGCTGAATTTAAAATTGTCAAAATCAAGCAATGAGATCTTGTGTATGCAGATAGTTAGCAGAGTCGTTAAAAGTATACATTCGTGTATATTAATAAGAGACAATGTACCTGATTGAAGAGCTTTAGAGAAATCCTTATGCGCATGTGAAGATCATCAATGGGCATGTCATGGTATGAAATGAAAGGGCAGAGATCTGTATCTTTGTACCCGAACGTTTTCTTTTCAGAATTTAGAACAGTTTGTTGTTCTTCTTTAGATCTCTGTATCAACCAAGATGGGACTACAAAAAACATTATAAAATCACATTAGTTGTCCAGCAATTGCTATTGTTTTTATTACAATGTTTGTATCATTTTATCAATTTACAACAGTTACTTACTACTGAAATCGCATATCTGCTTTTTGGAGCAGTGGCACCACATGCAGAAAAATTCGCATTGAGCGCCATTAATTCCCCTCAGTAAGGCAAGTGCCTTCCAATCACAAGTCATTATCCTACAAAATATATAATTGTACCAGTTTAGAATTTGAAATGATATTATAATAACAAATAGGGTATAGAATAAAAAAAAACGATAACCGTAGATGATGAGATAACTTTACCACTTTACAGAGATTTTTCTTCCATTGATTACAATTCCATTCAATTGAACATTTTCCATGTCTCTTAATGTCCCAGAGGCATATTCCTCTAAACTGCATCGATTTTCATCTCCTTAATTGAAATAAACATGTGATAATCGAAATAATAATTCCAAAATACATGACAGGAAATTTCAATAAATACAAAGTTTCTCACCAATGTAAAAGAAAAGAGTAAACTCATCTTCCGGACACATGCTCAAATCTTCAAGCTTATCTGGCAATGACTGTCTTGGTGCCAAAATCTTGAACACCCCTCTTACTGAGGAGATATTTTTGGCAATTTTGGCACCATCACAGGAAAAACGCAGGGTAACAGTGTCATTCTCAATATACTTCTGGTATTTTTGGTGTTGAAGTACAAACTCTAGAATGTGCTCTAGCTTTCTAGTACTGCAGTCTGCCTTTGTTAAAAAAATAAATAAAAGTAAATTGGCTTGTGCTATGATCGATCGGTTTCTAAAAATTGATATTCAAATGATAAGATAATAAAACGTGCTAAATAAGTCAGTGGTCAACACATAAAAAAGCACAGTACATGTACTTACTGTTGGATGGCTCATTATTTCAAGAGTTGTGTTGAGACGGTATTTTTCTGTATTGATGGCTGACTTGCTTGGTATTATTGAACCAATCATATGAAGTTCATGTAAAGCTTCGTCAGAAATTCTGAACTTGTCCTTAACTGCAATAACCTGTTGAATTACAGCAAGGTCTTGAGATTTCTTAACACCTTCATCTTCCAAACTAGCATTTTCATCAGGGGACACTTTGCGGGGAAAAAAGGATAAAACATGTCCATTATCAAAATTGAACTGGACTTTGATGGAGGAAATATCACTGTGAACACAGCTTGAAGCTTCTTGAAAAGCGCTTTGGTATTTTCTTTTCCTTTCTCCTCTTTGAGAATGTTTCAGCTCAAAAAATCCTTTTACTTTGCGTGGAGTTTTCTTATTTTCCATATCATCGTGGTCCTATTGCAATAAAATATGCATGTGAAATAAAAATTAAAAAAATTATAAAGCTTCAATAACTGACATGACATACAATATCAACATAAATTTGTCAAATACACGTACATTGACTTTTATATAAATTCTGCATATTCACGATATAAGTATTTCGGCTTAATTTTTTGCTAAAATATAGCCTATAGTTATCATTCTACTGAGTGGGTAACTTTAATGTATTGATCACCTACACTATGAATCATCCATAAACAAGTAGTTACGTACCTGCATGTTGTTATTCAACGGCAACATTACACGTCTATGCACAGGTACAGCCGGCTGTGTCTCCACCCATGGTCGAAAAAAATTCGACATTTTTACAACTTTTGTTTTAGTTTTTACCGGTTTACCAGAATTTTTGCATTTCGGATTTCCCACCAATACAGATAATTGATCGGTGCAGTGTCTGTTTAACGAAATATATTCAAAACTAACAATAAAAAAGTGTTATATACATTCTACAGCATACCTTAAAAATTAACGCTATAAACTTTCATGTAACATTTATTATATGAAACATCGCATAATAATAATCCCTGCGGTGGTCATACATTTACATCCGATTGAATATTTCATATTTATTCAGTTCCTTTAATACAAGGTTAGTTAGCCATACCTTAATTAAAACTCTCTTAACAAAAAAGATACCCGTGTATTTAACACTTTACATGACGTACATCAATATTACATGTACGTATATCGGCTTAATTTTTTAAAAAATGCTAGGTTTATAAAAAAAAAACCCAAACAAAACATAACATTCTGTATTTCAGAGAGAAATAATTCTTAGAGATTGTGTTTCTAAGTGTAAACAATATGGAGACGATGAATAAGTAAAAGAGGAAAATCACATAATTATTTTTTTTAATTACAAAGTGTCTGTCTTCCAAATCTTAGCTTGTGTCCTTTTTATTCTTATCCCAACACGTATCTCTAAGCTATAAACATTGGCACTCTAAAGACTGTCGTAAACAGCCGCTGACCCAAATCTCTGAAACTTTAGTTCGGCTCGATCCCTTATTGCGGGTTTTCAAGCAAATGCGGCTGACCTTAATTAAGTGTATAATTGAAGACCGTTAGCTAGGCTTATTCTAAACCGGACGGCATTTCTTGGCATGATATGTATCGACAACTCTAATTCCGACTTGCGTTCTTCTATTATTCAGGTATGTTTAAGTTTTGTTTTATTAGGTTTTTTTAACTAGAACTAGAGTTTTAACAAGCCCTTATCTATTTCCTTTGGTTCAATATAATTCCTTTTTAATGTATTTCAACTTTGCTCTTGATAGCAAAGTTGATAATTGTTTAGCCGTTTTTTTTGTATAGAAATGATATTTTTGGTAATGGCGGTCATTTTAATGAATAGCGTTGTAGTTTATTAGTTTTAGACTAGTTTAGGTTTTGTATGTAATTCTTTTGATTTCTAATTGATCCTTAATGTAATTTCCAATTTGGCATTTGAATTTGGCGCGTAATCTAAATTTAGTCTAACTCTTTAACTCCGGAAGTTAATAAAGTTAATTTGTTTACTTTCACATTCGGTTGTTTTAAAACGTGGATATTTACATCACAATGTATGCGGATCAGTTAGGAATCGTTGTTCAATACGGACTCTGTCATAGTATATGTGTCCATGTCCGGAACGGGTAGTTTTAGATTTATTTGTTTCTTTTATCATTATACGTTTAGATATTTTTATATTGGGCACTCGATGAAATGATATTCCATTTATACATATAACGATCTGAATTGAAAACCATTACAGTTATCGATTGTAGTTATTTTTCAAATATTTTGAGACACTAAAACAAGTGTTATTCATATATATGATATGTCTCATGTTCAAATTTGTTATATGTATGTTACGTAATTGTTCATAACATCTTTCATTCTATTGCGGGTTTCCTAAATATATGTATCGACAACTCTAATTCCGACTTGCGTTCTTCTATTATTCAGTGCACAAAGACATCCTGTCCCTTGCACATCAATCGCTAATTCCCCACTTAGCGAATTCACAGCTTGAACAAAAGCTATTCCCCTAAGAGTTGAACAACTCCCATCACAACATAATTTCATTTTAACTTACTGGTGGAGAGTCTACAAGACACCGGAACCTCAACCTCCATGAGACCTGATAATCATACAGGAGTTCAGACAAGGGCCATGTCAGAACAGAATGGTATGGCATCTTTGCAAACTACTGGAGGATCCAGCACGTCAACGGCAACAACTTCAACAGGTGCCTCAGCCAGCATAAATACAGCAACTACAGGGACGCAGATGTCCACAGGACAAAGAACAGCCCCACCTGCACCACCTGCCTCACAAGCAACTGCAGCAGTAACTGCCATGCCGCCCAAAGTCTCTGTCCATTTGGCGCCATACAATGGAGTGTCTTCAGTGGTGCAGTGGTGGATGAACTTTATTTCGTACATCCAACTGTACCAGATGACCAATGACCAGGCGCTTAATATTTTGCCTTTTTATTTTACAGAACCAGTCAAGCACTGGTTTTACCAGCTCCAGTTGACAACAAGAGCCTCCTTAACAAATTTTAAGCAAGCATTCTTTGCTAGATACAGGAAAACAGAAGAAGACCTTGACCTTGATGAGATCAAACAAGGTATTGATGAAGACCTAGATTCGTATATTTTTCGATTTCAGCAGGCAGCATCCGATCTGACCATCACTGAAGCGGAACTAACCAAAAAGGCTGTCAAGGGACTACGGCAAGCACTTCGGGGCCATGTCTACATGCGAAAACCAAAGACAATGGAGGACCTACGTCAGGAAGCAAGGCTGGTGGAACGTGGTATCAGCATGTCCAACCCGATGGGAGAAGACATCACGGCCACCATCCAAGCCTCTGTCAATGCTGCTATGGCCTCCATGCAACAGCTGATGACGCCTGTTGCAGCGGTGGAACCGAACCCCTCCAACCGAGTCCCCCACCGCCCACCCCAGCAAAAACAACAACAGCCTATGAATCTACAAGACAGCAGAGGAGAGAGAAAGAGAGTGTGCTTTGGATGTGGTGAGTCCTGTATTTCAAAATCTCATTGTAGAGCTAGAAACGAAAAATGTTACTATTGCGGCAAAGAGGGTCACCGTCAACGTGTGTGTAAGAATTACTTATTTCGTAAAGCCTTAGGTTTAGAGAAATAGGGACTCGAGCCTGCTCGAGGTTTTTCCAAGAGTGGGCACATTGGTAGATGCAAAAACTTTCAGAATTATAGTGCTACCAGTAAATCTCAGAGAAAAAATTCTAAAGATCAAGATAAAAGTGATTGTGCCTCTGTAAATTTTACACAAAGAATTGAAAAGAATACTATTCAAATTTCAATTAACAAAACAAAAACATTTGCTTTGATCGATACAGGGGCAAGCATTTCATGTGTCAGCCAGTCATTTATTAGCAAAACAGATTTTTCAAATTCCAAATTAGAATCACCTGATTTTTTATTTATAAAAGGTGTATCAGGGCAAAAACTTAAAGTCTTAGGAAAATTAGTGCTACCAATATCATTCTCAGGTCATGTCTATGAATTCTCTGTGCATGTTATCAAAGATCTTCATCATTCTTTCATTCTTGGTGTGGACTTCATGGAAACTAACAAAGTTGTAGTTGATTTTGCTACTAATACCTTGTCTATTAACAGTGACAGTGCTAAACCTCTTGTCTGCTCATTGGAAACAAATGCTGGCTATGCTAGGGCTTCAAAATTCTTCAAAGTTCCATCAAATTCAGAAACTGTGCTTGAAGTTAAAGTTAGCAGGAGAAAAACAAATGATATAGTGCTTCTAGAACCATCCAAAAATCTCTCCTCATTACAATTAAGTGCTGCAAAATCACTAGTTCATATCAAAAACTTAAGGGGGTATTTGAAAGTTCTCAATCCCACAGACAAAGATATTTCAATTCCTCAAAACAAAGTTTTGGCTGTTGTTTCAGAAATTGATTCAAAATCAATAAACAATTTTGATGCTGAAGTTTCAAATATTCAAACATCTAAAAATGGGAATACTAAGGATGACATTTCATTTGACATGACTAATTCCAAACTCACTTCAAAACAGAAAACCGCATTGACCAATTTTCTAAAAAGCAATAGGGACATTTTCGCTAAAGATCTGTCAGAATTAGGGGAGACAAATGTGTACGAACATAGCATAGATACACATCCCGAGGCTCGTCCTGTACGTATGCCATTTTATCGTGCTAATCCAAATATTCAAGAAGAGATTAGGAAGCATATAGATGAAATGCTAACGCATGACATTATAGAACCTAGCAACAGTATTTGGCATTCTCCTGTAGTAATGGTTAAGAAACGGTCTGGTGAATGGAGATTCGCTGTAGATTATAGAAAGTTGAACAAAATAACTGTTCCCTTGTCATTTCCCCTTCCCCATTTAGATACTGTTTTTGATGCCATTGGTCATGCAAAGCCACGTTACTTTTCAAGTTTAGACTTAAGGTCTGGGTTTTGGCAAATCAAAATGAGTGATCAAAGCAAACACAAAGCAGCGTTCATCACACAAGAGGGTATCTATGAGTGGAAACGTATGCCTTTTGGACTCATGAATGCTCCCATATCATTTCAGACAGTTATGACTCATGTCTTAAGAGGTCTAAATTTCAAGTCTTGCCTTGTTTATGTTGACGACATATTAGTTTTTAGTCAAACATTTGAGGAACATTTGAATCACTTGGAACAGGTTTTCAGCAGACTTCGAGATGCAAACCTCAAGCTGAATCCTGACAAGTGTGACTTTGGTAAGGATGAAATAAAGTATCTTGGCTTTATCCTTAGTGCTGATGGTGTAGTGGTTGACAAGGAGAGAATGCAAGCTGTTAAAGACTACCCAATTCCAAAAACTGAACGGGAAATTAGATCTTTTCTTGGGATGGCAAATTATTATAGGAAATTCATACCAAACTATTCAAAATTGGCCTCGCCTTTGTCATCACTCCTTAAAAAGGATGTAAAATTTGAGTGGTCTGAACTTTGTCAAAGTTCTTTTGATTCCATCAAGCAAGCTCTAACTTCTACGCCTGTCCTTGCTTACCCCAATACAGAGAAACCTTTCATTCTGACCTGTGATGCTTCAGATTATGCAATTGGTTATACTCTATCACAGTTAGATACTTGCAATAAAGAGCATGTTATTGCATATGGAGGTAAGTCACTAACGAGTGAGGAAAGAAAATGGTCCACAACAGACAAGGAATGCTACGCGGTATTGAAAGGTATAGAACACTATCACACTTATCTTGCAAATACCAAATTTACAGTTGTGACAGACCACAAATCGCTTGTTTGGCTAATGACAGCAAAACATAATGGTAGACTTGAGAGATGGTCACTTCGCCTGCAGGAGTACCATTTTGAAATCATTCACAGACCAGGTAAGTCAAACGTTGTAGCAGATGCTCTGAGTCGCAGACAGTATGAGGGAAATGACACTGCACAGGTATGTGAAGTCAAATTAGATTGTAATGAAGACATGAAAGAAAATCCTGAAGCAGCAATGGTTACATTGTATTACAAAGAAGAACCTGTATATGAGGTAAGTGCCCTTAATGCTGAACAGCTTCAAACAACAGTAGATGACTCAGAGACTCTCTCAAAATTGCAAGGTGAGTGCCCAGATTTTTCTGATATCATGAAGTACCTTAACGACCAAACCCTTCCTGAAGACAAGAAACTTCATGATGTCATTGTTGCTGAATCAAAACATTTTAGTCTGGTAGATGGAGTACTTTACCATTGGTACCAACGTAGATGCAAAAAGGTTCCAAAGGAAATGGCATTTATAAAACAGGTAGCGTTGCCAACCCCACTCAGGTTAGATGCTCTTATTTCTTATCATGACAGTCTCGCTGGCGGAGGACACTTAGGCATTGATAAGGTAAAGTCGTCACTCATTCAGAAATATTATTGGCCAAAAATGCATAAAGATATTGCAGAATATGTAAGATCTTGTGACCGTTGCCAACGTGCCAAAGCAACAAATCATATTGCAAAACCCCCAATGACCAACATGCCCCTTGTTACTAAGTTTGAGCGATGGCATGTTGATATTCTTGGCCCGATCACAAAAACAAATATGGGTTTTCAATATATTCTTTTGTGTGTTGATGGTCACACCCGTTGGACTGAAGCTTTCCCTTTAAAGACAATGGACTCAAGGGAAATTGCAGGTATTCTGTATGCAGAAATCTTTTGTAGATATGGTAGCCCAAGAATTCTTGTTTCTGATAGAGGTCAAAATTTTCTGTCTAAATTGGTTTCTGCTCTATGCGAAATCTTTGACATAACTAGGCATAAAACATCTAGTTATCATCCTCAAACTAACTCTGCTTGTGAAAGACAAAACAGTGTCATTGCACAGTCCTTAAGAGCATTTTGTGAGTCTCACCCAGAAAAATGGCCCAAATATTTGCCTAGTGTTATGATGGCTTTCAGAAAATCTCCTTGCAATCAGTCTACAGAGTTTGCACCCTTTTACCTTATGTTTGGTGATGATATGCACCTGCCATTTGACACATCAGTCATTCCAAAAGAATCTTTAGCTCCTGATGCCAAACAATATTTAAAACACATTTTGGAAAACCTCAAAGTCGGTCAAGAAGTGTCTAGAGAGAACGAGAAACACTTTCAGCAAAGAAACAAAGCAAGATACGATCAAAAAACCAAAATTCCAGATTTTCAAATTGGCGATAAAGTTCTTCTAAAAATTCATAAAGTTCCAAAAGGTGTTTCTCGAAAACTCTATGACAAATCTGGAGGACCATTCATCATTTCAGAAAAGGGACCAAATTATACTTACAAATTCATCAGGGTTTCTAATATGCGTCCTCTAAAATCTTTAATCAATGCTGCTATCATACGTCCATACTATGATCCTGATGTACATCGAGCAGACCTTAGTTTCAACAATCAGCCAAATCAACCTGCCCCCTTAGACTCCCAATCTAATGACCAATCTCAACAAATTGCTTTACCCCCGGCTCCAAATCCACCCTTGCCCCAAACACAACGACGCAAACCAGTTTCTGATAAGACATATGTTTTCAAACGTATTATAAAAGGTCGGTTCAGAAATGGGCAAAGAGAGTTCAGAATTGAATGGGAAACTGGAGAGAGAACTTGGGAACCAGATTCTGTGTTTTCTGATGATATGTTAAGAGACATTAACAGAGAGTATACTCTCAAGGGAACAAGAAGGAAGTACACTTCTTAGAACTCTAACTTGTTTTTTTGTTCCATTCTGGTTATTTATTCAACTGCTGTATGATTTAACAGTTCATTTCACCATTTTTTTTTTTCAAAACATGTTGCATGTTTGTCACTTTTGATGCATTATCAACTAATCCAGATTTAGGAACGGGTAACACTAGGTTTTCAACTTGTAGTTCTGTTTGCTTTGGTCCTACACTTTTATTTTGGTGTATTATTATTTTGTTTCTAAAAGCGTTTTATATCTGAATTGGAATGTTAAGTGCCAAATCCTAACAGCTTGACTGTTGTCTAATAGTGCGTGATTACATGTAGGATCCCATGTTTTCATATGGCCACCGACCATTCCACCATTTTTTTTTTTCTTTGGCATTTTTGTAGGTTCATTAGCAGATAGGTCAAACTGGTTGTTCTCCATGATGGTTATCTTCTTGATATGCATCCCCTTGACATCAGCATCAATTTCGACTGACTCAAAATTTGTTCAGAGGATTAACTACGGCACTATCTTCAAGGAAGATGGCAAACTTATTCTATCCAAGGAAAGTTGGACTCACACTTTTCAAATAAGGCTACCAGTTTTCTCATTGGTTAAGGACATTCCTACGTGCACGGGAAGTTCTTTTTGTCACCTAATTAATCATACTATGCATTATGTTCATTCCTTGCATATGGAAACTATGATTCATGTGAATCACACTGTAAAGTCAATTCACACTCTCATTCCCCAAACTTCCTTTAGGGAATTGAAACCAAGTCGCTATACAAGAGCACTTTTACCATTTGTTGGTTCTTTGTTTAGTGGTTTATTTGGAACTGCTACTATGAATGATGTAAATATTCTAGCCAGTCACATCAACTCCCTCACCAAAGTCTCAAATAACATGGTTAATACACTTCACCAGCATGCAGCCCATATTTCTTCCTTTATGAAGGTGATGGATCAGCGTACAACTAATTTGATGAGAGGTATTCAAACTAACTATCAACAAATAACAAGACTAACAAACCTTTTTAATACCACTTTTTCTGAATTTCAGGACTCGTTTTCTAACATTTCTACTATTATTGCAGATCAAGTTCATAAAAGTAGTTCAATCATAAATTCTTTGACAAATCTGCAAAATGCAATTGAAAGCTTAGTTCAAGGAAAAATTACACCATTTTTGATTCAGGAAACAGTTTTGGCTCAAACTCTTCAGCAAATTGAAAGAAAGTTATCAAAATCTTATACTCAATTCTTCTTAATTAAGAAACATCCAGCGCAATTTTACAAATCTTCTGATTTTCTGTACGTTAGACAAGGGTCATCTCTATTTATCACCATTAAATTTCCAATTTCCTCACACAGGTACCCATTAAAACTTTATAAAGTCATTTCCTTGCCTGTCCCTATTAACAGCACTTCAACTCATGCATCTCAACTTCTGGACACCCCAGACTATTTCGCTGTCACTAGTTATCATCATAAATATGCAACGTTTTCAAATGCACAACTGTCTGATTGCACCAGAAATCCACCTTATATTATTTGTTCCTCGAATATCCCTTTAACACCTGTAAAAGTCCCAAACTGCATGATGGCACTTTTCTCAAATAACAAAAACCAAACTAAAAACTTGTGCAACTTTCGCTTTGTTCCTAGTATTCTGAAGTCTGACATGGTTGAACTAACATCCACCTCCATTTTAGTGTACAATGTCAAAAATCTGAAAATTGATTGTCAAGATTACAAGAAAACCACAAGTGGTTGTAAATTTTGCATTTATGATCTGCCTTGTAAGTGTTCATTGCTGTCAGAAAACCTTGTTTTTACACCAAAACTGGTAGATTGTCAAAAACATATCAAAAATGTATCTATTTCATATCCAATCAATTTAGCTCTGCTTCAAGAATTTTTCAATGAGTCAAGATTGATGTCAACTTTAGGAGATACCCTGTATCCAAATCCCATTGAATCAATTGTACCACAATTTCAAATCTATAATCACACCTTTTCAAATGTTCTTGTTGATGACAGATCTTATCATTTAAGTCTTAAGAAATTGGCAAAAGCTGCTAAAAAGGATGCAGTAGCTTTTAAATCTCTTACAGAACCACTTTTAAATGGTGATATTGTCTTAGATTCTGACTGGCTAGACACAAAATCTGTGATGTTGTATGTTACAATGATCATTGCTTGTTGTGCCATTTTTGCTTGCATCTTTTTATTTTGCAAAATCAGAAAGTTAGCAACTGCCCTTGTTGTTTTACAAAGAGTGGTCAACGTTAATTCTGATAAGTTACCATCTTTCATTTATGAGAATGTAGATAAACAATTAGAAGTAGAAGATACTATTAATAACTCATTTTTGTCAGAATTTCAATGGATTCATGGATTCTCTGCATTAGCCATATTAATTTTTATTATTATCATAATTATTTTTGTAATGATTTTCTGTTCAAGAAAGAAACACAGAGAAACAACACTTTATCTTGAGGTTACATCTGGTGGCACATGTGTTACTATACCAGTGATTCATTTACCATTGTGTCCTACTTATTGGACAATTACCAACCCCACAGTTAAGGATATTTCTCTCTCTTTTTGCAAAATGATTGTAATCTGGGAAAACTTTGAAATTACAAACAAATTGACTTCAAAAACTATTCAAGTTAAACAATCTTTTAATATTTCTTTACTTCAATATTTCTCACTCAAAAACATCCTTCATCAACCTTTCTGTGCATATGTTTTGTTAGGCCATCAAAGAATGTTCACACCTCTTAATTCCTTTCATAATATTGAGATATAAAGCTGGTAATTTGATTAACCCCCCCCCCCCCCCCCCCTTACCGTACAAATTTTTTTTTCCCCTCTGTTTTAGAATTTAATATTTTTTCTTATTTTTACTCTTTTATTCAACTTTGTCGCAATACTTGCATTTTTATGTGAACTCTATTTATGAGTGAAATACAAGGCTCCATTTGAATTTTTAATTTTGTTTGAATGCAAGTGTGTGTATGTGTTATTGACTCTTTATTTAGTTAAATTTCAGTATAGGAGTCTCCATTGGGCAAGATCGCGTCACAATTCAACGCTTATCCATCCGCATCCTAATGAGGATGTTTTCGGTATTCTCAAAGACTGTACGTTCTATTTGAAGTTATCAGAGACTCTCACATGAAATAACGTTTGCGATTTCAAAGGATGAATCATCCAGCAATAATCCAACCAGTGATCTTTTGTTCATGGACATTTATTATGGACTGTGGTGATGCATTTAATGGACTGTATCATGGATTTTCCATTTCTGTACTCATAATTTTATCCTTGTTCATATAACTGATCATATTAGTGAGTTACATGTACTAACAGTACTTTGTATATATGTTTATTAGTTGTGTTTGATGTTTATGTGTGTGGATATTGGTTAAAACACTGACTTTTTATGTCTTATTTCTATGTGTATTACTCAATTTTATTTTTCAGGCTTTAGGGTCTAAAGCCAATTGGAGAAGGGTGGAGTTGTCATGTTGTAAATTTTGTATTTACACCCACCCAGTAAATTCAAAACTTTTAAACCTACTTGGATACAATTTTCACTGTTCATTTTTATATCAAGTCGTGTATTTTAAACATTTTATAAGTATAAGCATTATATATCAATATCATAATCATTTTTAGCAAGTTGTATACCTTTTATTTTATAGAATTTGAGCTCGGTATAAAATGATGTTTATTTATTTTTCTTTAGTACATTCCTACATGTAAGATATTTCTTGCATAATGAATGTGGTTAAATTAACTAGGTAATCTAATAGAAAAACACCTTGTTTGGCATGTCCCCTTTTTCGGTACTGTGTAAATTTAGTTTTTTTATTTTATCGTAATAGAGTTTCTCACTTCCCCCGCTAACAAAAGATGACACTAATTGAGTAATCCCACATGTCCATTTCATAACCTTTGATCTCCAAATTTTGCCTTACATTTGTTTATTCGTGGGATTATCAAGGTGATAGCTTGTTAGACGTTTTAGCCGAGAGCCATTTAGTATTCCTTTTCGAAACCCCTGATTATGTAATTTTACTTACTCTTTCGGACAAAGACATCGAATTAAGATAAGGTCACATGTTAACAATCCCTGAATTCGATTGGTCGTTTAATCAAGCAGTCGGAATTAGAATTAGCGCTTGGGACCGCACATCTTTCATTCTATTGCGGGTTTCCTAAATATATGTATCGACAACTCTAATTCCGACTTGCGTTCTTCTATTATTCAGGTATGTTTAAGTTTTGTTTTATTAGGTTTTTTTTAACTAGAACTAGAGTTTTAACAAGCCCTTATCTATTTCCTTTGGTTCAATATAATTCCTTTTTAATGTATTTCAACTTTGCTCTTGATAGCAAAGTTGATAATTGTTTAGCCGTTTTTTTTGTATAGAAATGATATTTTTGGTAATGGCGGTCATTTTAATGAATAGCGTTGTAGTTTATTAGTTTTAGACTAGTTTAGGTTTTGTATGTAATTCTTTTGATTTCTAATTGATCCTTAATGTAATTTCCAATTTGGCATTTGAATTTGGCGCGTAATCTAAATTTAGTCTAACTCTTTAACTCCGGAAGTTAATAAAGTTAATTTGTTTACTTTCACATTCGGTTGTTTTAAAACGTGGATATTTACATCACAATGTATGCGGATCAGTTAGGAATCGTTGTTCAATACGGACTCTGTCATAGTATATGTGTCCATGTCCGGAACGGGTAGTTTTAGATTTATTTGTTTCTTTTATCATTATACGTTTAGATATTTTTATATTGGGCACTCGATGAAATGATATTCCATTTATACATATAACGATCTGAATTGAAAACCATTACAGTTATCGATTGTAGTTATTTTTCAAATATTTTGAGACACTAAAACAAGTGTTATTCATATATATGATATGTCTCATGTTCAAATTTGTTATATGTATGTTACGTAATTGTTCATAACATCTTTCATTCTATTGCGGGTTTCCTAAATATATGTATCGACAACTCTAATTCCGACTTGCGTTCTTCTATTATTCAGTGCACAAAGACATCCTGTCCCTTGCACATCAATCGCTAATTCCCCACTTAGCGAATTCACAGCTTGAACAAAAGCTATTCCTTGTCATGTTGTAAATTTTGTATTTACACCCACCCAGTAAATTCAAAATTTACAACATGACAGTAAGCTGGTAAGGGGATTCTCCTTTACAGGCGGACTGAGACTCTTGTAGACAAGTGGAGAAACTCAGCAATTTTTTAGTTGATATGGAAAATATAGTACGTGTATATATACGTGTGCTCTGGGACTTTTTTTAAAAAGAAAAATGATATAATCTCTGCCTGAAACATTCCCAAAAATATATATGGTTTATGCACATCTGCTTGGGGGGGGGGGGGGTGTTATTATTTGCATTGTTGTTGGATCGGGAATCAGGGAAAATAATTCACGGTGGCATAAACAGAGAGTTCATGGTGTCTTTAAGAGAGAGAGAAAGAGAGACACAGAGAGAGAGAGAGACAGAGAGACACAGAGAGAGAGAGAGAGAGAGAGAGAGAGCGTTTCAGGTAATTGCTGTTACAGCATGTATTTACCTGTCCAGTCTCGCCTGTAATATATGGTAGGAACATAAATCTTCAGGTTTTTAACAGTTACAGGAATAATCTAATGTTTGATTTTTTTAAGTTTGATTTTTTTTTCAATGTGTATATTATAAAAAAAAGTAACATTAAAAATTTCGTAAGAATGTCTGACATCAATAATCTTTTCACCTTTGACCTTTAGCCTATGTAAACAATACTTAGCAAGTTGTGGAAAAATCACCCTAGCTGTTGACTTACTTTGTGAAATGAACATCAAATATTATTGCCGGTAAATGTAAACATGAATTATTTATTAAAATGGGAACGTTCCCGATATCAAACAGGTTTCTTTGTTTTTGGAGAATTTTACAATGTACATGTGACCCAAACCAAAATATTTACTTATACGGGGTCAAAGTTCAGTTATGAATGGGAGAAAGCTGTGCATGCGATAGTGCATGCAGACTACACGTGGGAAAATAACAATAAATCGACCAATGGCAGAGATCAGTTCGAGACAAATCGTTTCTGATTGGCTGATCATAAATAATCTCTGTCAGCAATAAATACCGATATTCTGTTGATCTTACAATCATAACACAGTTTGCCACGCAAGCAGATTGACCAAGAATAAAAGGCTACCAGAGACTAAATCCACCCTTATTTATTTCTTAACAAGTCAAAATGCCGATCATTGAAAAAAGCCAGGTCTTTGAAAGCCGTGATGAAATTGACGAATGTTTTCTGGTCAGAAGATTATCCCTGTACGCCACTATCCGCCCCGAGGACATAAAATCTCTAGGCGCGGATCCAGGACTGACCAAAACCCCGCGCGGATCCCGCGGGTCTCTCCAAGATTTGTTCCGGCCCGCCCGGGATCTCCACCATGACCTGGCCATCACCGAGGAGAGAGTGTGTGACGACATCCCGGTCATTGACGGGCGGGGTTTCCCCATCCAGTATAAATCGGCGGGAATCAAGCCGCACGAATTTCCCGTGATCGGTAAGGTTTTACCTTTATAAAATGATTTACAACTGATTTACATTATTACGAAACTATTTCAGTAGTTACATTTACTTCAATATATTTTGTTAATCCTTGTTAAGAACACATTTTATAGCTAATATAATATGTATCAAAATAATATATATATATTGAATTTTTACACTACTTAGTGTAATTTTACCCTAAAACGTACAGCAGGAACATTTTAATTGAGTAAAAAATATTAATTTTTATTTATTCAAAATGTTATTTTTTAACTTTGTCAAAAGTACCAAAGTAAATTGTTTAACCTTATTGATATTTTTGAAAAGATGATCATCTAAGCATTGAGTATTGTAAGGTAAGTTTATGATGATGAATCATTGACCGAGACTTTGTACCTTATCGACCGACAGTTACCATAGTAACGACAAGACAGCTCTTGATAAAACTGGAAAGTTCCAGCTTATGTAGCGCATCTGTAATCGATATATACCTAATTACGCATAAAGGGGTTCAAATAGGTGCACATATGCACCGCTGTTTATCATCATTAAGGAGGTTCGATACTCGTAGCTCATAGGCGTCGGACCCCCCCCCCCCCCCCCCACTGTTTTTGCAAATGTAGACTTAACCATTAGGCACATAGCATTATAGAGGGTTTAGCCCCCCCCCCCCCCACACTTTTTATCGCCGGAAGTATAGTAGTTCCTAAATTAACCTTGAAAGATTGAGAAAGTCGGAGTAATAGGCCTACTTCCCCCCCCCCCCCCCCCCCCCCACGGATTAGGAATTTCATGATTTGGGGGGGGGGGGATTTGGGTAGGGAAAATTGTTTGTGGATAGGCATCCCCCCCCCCCCTGGATTAGGATTTTCATGATTTTGGGAAATAGGTTTTTTGGCAATATTTCTGAGGATTAGTCTAGCCCCCCCCCCTTTCAATTTGCTTCCGACGCCATCGTAGCTACTGCATAACGTTTTTATTTTATTTTCTAACACAGAAAAGTTAAAATTGTTCTGTATTTTACAAATAACTAGCGAATGAAATTGAGTTTAACAATATCGAATTATCAATATTAGTTCAGTTGACCTTAGTTTACATTGACAATTTTGATATTTAGATATCGGAGGGGGGGGGGGGGGGGGGGGGGTGATAACTCTACAATTTAATGTGACCTGAGACCTCTTTATCAAACAGTGACTTCTCTGACCTGTGTTGTAGACCGTATGTTGTGGTTTGAAAAGGTTTTGTCTTTTCAGTTACCTTCGATTTCTGCTGTGACGATTCGGCAGATAATTACGGATAGTTGTGTAAGTGGTAACATATTCATGTTACGTTACTGAAAACAACTGCCGAAATTTGTAGATTTTAGTTCTGATGTCATTTTGTCACGTGGTATATGCAGATGGAAAAAAAAAATAAAAAAAAAAAAACAACTAAAAATCATACATTGGGGTTTGAGACTAGTTTACCATAGTGCATATGAAAAAACGGGGTATAATTTTTAACATTTCTTTGAACGTGGAGAAAGCTTCACCCAAGAGACAGCGATCGAACAGTCGAGGAAAGAAGAAGAGGAGGAAAGACCTACACAACACAACAGCAATGTTCTAAATTACCCCATATTTAATTTTATTCAAAATTATCCAACGGGGAAAAATATTTATTAGATAAACAGCATCTGCCAATGCTCATTTTATTTTTGAACAGGGCAATGAAATACCACGTGACAATTTCATTTATTTTAAATTGAAATCGCTCATACTTGCACCACAAAAACCTTTGTAATAAAAACACATGCAGATATTGATTATAATGTATTTTGATAAAGCGTTCTGTATGAATATATTATGCCAAGTGAATTTTTTCTTGATGCAGTATGTTGAAGCACTCACTAACCGTCAAAACTTCACACTGTATATTAAATGTGCATTTTCACGGTTAATCTAGTCAGTTTAAAAGTACGATGCTCTTTATTCAAATCGATGCATTGTAACGTATGAAATGTAAGACAACCGGTTTTGAAGAGTCCTCAGCATTTTGATTTTTTTTCGTCAGGTTTCCATGTCGACGAAAACATCTGTCCAGGGTTCCGATACCGAGTTCGCTACATGGGATCCAAAGACTTCCTGTTCAACGGAGAACCGCGCATGCTCCAATCCATCGGCCTTGGATATGGGAAGCGACTGACTTTCTCGGGAGAAACTCTCAACAACAACGAGAACTTCTTCTGGTCCGACAGCCGACCGGAAGGATACGCATTTACAGTATGCGCAGTGGAAGCTGGCGACAAATTCGTCATCTATGACGAAATGTCACATGTCGTTGGTGACGTTGATATTATTGAGGTCGAGGAGAGCCAGACAGAAGAAAAGACCGTCTACGAGCCTGATTACGTCAAAAAGATCGTCCGCGTGCGTCTTACCGCCAACATCCAGTACCATATACACCACGGTATGTTGATGGACGTCACAGACCACGTGACCAACCTCGAGGGTACTGCAGTGCTTGTACGTCACAGGGGCTCAATGGCGGCAACTCTGCAGCAAATCAGTGACGTGAACGTTCCCCGTTTCGGCAAGTGCTCGCTGTGGAAAGAATGAGGGGGTTATACTCCAGAAAAAGACTTTACCTCAATAGGAAGCGACCAGGGGCTCCAAATCCCCACACTGCCCGCGGGGTCCCATCGATGATAGTCCCTGATGCACGTGCATTACACAGTGCCGTGCAAATAACTGATACCATGTTACTTTCAGAAAAATATTTTACATATACATTTGTTTACTGTTGATGTTTTTTATATACATTATTGTTTTCAATTTTTTTTAAGTTTAAAAAATAAGAATAAAAGGATATTCTTTGAGAAAATTTCTTTGTTGTTTGTCAAGTGGATTTATAAAGTAAAGTCTTTAAATTCCATATGAAACTCAACTTATATTGTATATCAATTGCACCAGAAGTGATCTTGTGTTGACAATCAGTTTAATTGGAGGGTTCAGCCGAGTTACAAATGTGGAAAAAATAATTTTGAACGTTCTACATTGGTTTTTATGACAACAATTTCTTTTACTGAATTGCTAGAGTTTTTTTTATTTAATTAAAGGAGAGCATGTCAAGTTAAGAAATGTAAGAAACATATATTATTCAAATTTCTAAGACTTATTTTATACAAATTTTGTTTTAAAACTTACTTTTTTTCTAATAAGTTTAGGTAGAGAGTGACATTTTACTATAATTCACACATTTAAATAATCCTTTTGCGCTTTAAAAATCTTCGTAACTAAACAAGTTTTTAATGATGGCGTTTTTGACGCCATTTTACGATGCCTATATCGCTATTTCTTTGAAAAAGTGACTCCATGGCAAATTCGTTATTTATAATTATTAATTTCATGAGTTCTAATTCAGGAACATATACGAGACAACACAACAACAGGGAAAGTTTTGTTTTCCGGGATGGGGGGGTCCAAGGCCTATTTTCCATGAACCCCACCCCCCGACCCCCTCTAGATCCACACAAGCGTGAAAGTATATACAGTGCGGTCTTAGAGCAATCGCAACTTCTCGGGCCTTTCCGACAAGCTCGGAAAAACACCTCGAGGTGTTTTTTTCGAGCTCTGCCGGAAAAGCCCGAGAAGTTGCGATTGGTCTTAGAGGTAACGCTAGTTCAAGCATTGTATGAAAAGGGACATTACCCGCGTTCATACACGGACGTTGTGCTGGGTTTGTCTGTGGCTTTATGAACACCATTAGATAATACGGTTGATGTAAATATTTAACACTACATTACAAAACCAATTTAAGGCAATTTAAATGAAAAGAACATTCACAAGAATTTCATATTAAACTATATTTAAACAATGAAATGCTTTCTGTGGCGATATGAAGGTGGCAACATTGCAGAAATAAATACATAACCCGCGTTATAACTGGTGGGTTGTGTATTTTTTTCTGCAATGGTCGCTACCTTCATAACCTGCATGAATCATCAAAGAAAGCATTCTATTTTTTATATTTACACTTTTTTGCAAATTAATAAATGGATTGGAAAAAGTAAGTAAAAATCACTTTATTGCTTAATCGTCTCCTATGGGAATTTGAGTCTGACATCATCATGATTATTTCGTGCAGTCCGTGATTTTTCTTTTGTCGCTGTAGGTTTTGACCAATCGATAAACGGGGCATGTATATTTCAGTCTGGCTGTTTCTATAGAGCTATGAATTCACGATAAGTTTCCGTAGGAAATAGAGGGAATCATACTCGGTATATGTAAATATATTTCGATACATTGGATATATTTTATTTCTCTGTCAACGGAAATCTCGTGATTTTTAAAATCTATATTTATGAATTATAAGACATTTCGCCAAAAAACTACAAAACGCCTGCACCAGAGTATATAACTGCTTATAAATACCTTTCACGCTTTGGCGGATCTAAATTCAGTGCGAATTTGCTTCAAAAAATATGCTTGTTACGAAATTATATTGAATGGTACATTTTTGGTGTGAATATATATATTTACTGGGAACGTAGAAATTAGGATTTGACAATTATTGACGAGTCAATTCGTTTCTTAAATGCGCGATTTTAGGTTTGATGGATAAACGCTTGCAAAGCACGACCTTTGGTGAGAAAACCGGATACATGGGAGGGAACTTTCCAGAACGGGGTATACCATAAAACCAAGGCTAGGGCATCGCAGGCTAATATCTTGGGTTAATAAAAAAAATATTTTTTTTATCAATTTGATGCGGTTTTAGCTTTGATGGAAGGAACTTTCTAGACGGGTGTCAAGGAATTCGGTTTGACAAAATAACGTCCCGGCGGAGCTAAAGTAAAGCTAGGGGGAGTTAACCATTGGGCAAATTCTTTATATCTGACAAATTGTGTTTATATTGTGTAAATAAATATGCATCCAGTAGCGGGTTTTTTTTTTTTTTAAATTTCATACATTTTTTAACATGACAGATTGGTAGCAAGCCTTTTATACAATAATTTGCAAACAATGAACAGATTGTGCTAAAAAAAAATCAAGTATGCATAAAACGGAGAAGTTGAATGGGAGGGGGGGGGGGGGTGGGGGGGGGGGGGGGGTCTTCAAAACAGTCTTTTATCAGATTTCTGATATACTTATTTGGAACAGTGACAAAAATTTGAGTTAAATAGAATCCAAAAAACCCAAAATTTAGAGAAACGATGAACTAAAAACCGATTAACTGGTTTGAATTTAAATAGAAAAGTTTGCTATTTTTTCCAGTCATCTGCAACAAAACGAATGAAGACCATGTACGTATATGTATAAATCATCCATTTCAGTTTATATTTTTCATCATTGCCCGCTCCTCTATATATATCCAGCCATGCTGTTTTTTTTATTTAAATTTTAAAGAATATTATGAAAGCAATTTTCTAAAAGCAATTAAGAAAAAGTGGATACAGTATATACAAAAATGAACATAAATATTGTCTTACATATTGTGCATTATATCATTCTAATGAGTACAGTGTTGATTCCCGCGCTTACGCAGGATATCATCTGGTGATTTCTAGAAATAATTGTAAACATCCAGAACCATTCTCTCATGTAGTATTCCATAAAATCCTCTGCATTATCTTAATGCTATATAATAATTAAATATAATGTAGCTTTTTTTTAAACTGAGTTCAAATTATGATCCCCAATTGCTACGTCCCAGTGTAGCGGGTCATTTCCGAACTTTTAGCCCCACTCCCATTTTTTTTTTTAAAGATAAGAAGATCCTCTTCACAATTTTTAAATACATGCAATTAAAAAAATAATAATAATGAAGATATTCTATTTTTTTTAATTGTGTCTTTATATAACACTAACTGATATTCATATGGTGTACAAAGGGGTTATTGAGGTTACATATGTAGGCCACTGCTTGAGTGTCACAGGATCCGGTTTTGTCGACTTCTAGCAAACCAGGTAGCACTCATGATTCGTTCATTTGCAACAATTAATCTTTAAAACTTTTTTTTTACAATGGCACTATTTTTTTTGTATCGCTTGTATATGTTGAGAATTTCTTTCGAACCTCTTCCACAGTCCTGACATGGCGTTTGTATTCACAGAGTTTACTTTATCACATATACTTTCCCAAACTCTTTTTTTCTGGTTGTTGGTGACGATATTAGACAATTTCGAAAAAATCACGGTCCTATTTTTCTCAACTTCGTTTAATAATATTTGGATTTCGGCCTCTGAGAAGTTTGGGTTTCGTGTTCCGCCCATTCTGCATGTACATGTACTACATAGCACCGACTGCACAGCCTTTTTATATGGTTTCTAAACAATGGAATTGTTCCTTGATTTTAGGTCTACTGAGTGCTGTTTATTACAATAAGGAGTGGATCAAAAATTTAGTTTTATTTGAAAGAGAGAGAGAGAGAGATGTTCTAAAAACGATGAAGTAGTGCTGAAAATTAGTTCATATCATTGATTGGTTTTGTTTTATATTTTGTATTAGATTATAATAAAACAATTTTTTGGCCATTGGTATTGACCGCTTACTTATAACGGTCTCGTTTCTCCATTATCATTTAAAATTGTACACGTAACACAGCGGCAAACTCGTTTGTTTTGTACATGAAAAAAATTAAGATGAAACTTAAGACATCTTAACCTAATACATTTCTAAGACGCTTTCGTTTTACATCCTAAGAGATGTCATAAGAATGTCTTAAGATACGTCCTAAGATATACCCTAAGATATCTCTTAAGACGTATCAAAAGAAATTTTCATAAGCATGCCTACTGCTTTCATCGTATAGGAAATAAGCATAGGCGTCGGAACTTTTTGCAAAGTTAGACCAAACAATCTGCAGGCACATAGCATCAGGGAGGGTCCACCCCCACTTTTTTCGCAGAAAATATTATATTTCTTATACATTAACAAAATATATCTAAGTATCAGAAAGCTATCGTCCCCCCCCCCCCCCCATTAGATATCCTTACCCCCACAACAAATTAGGAATTTCCTGATTTTTGGGAAATAGCTTTTGGGATATCTCTCTTCTTTTTTTTTCTTTAAAGTTTAAATTTACTTTTCAGTCGTTTGTATGGTCAGTCTGAAAAATAATTAGATATTTAATTGCTTGATGATTGATAAATAACTACAGTGTATGTAACTAATATTATATATATTAACGAGATTTACCGGGGCTCGTCATGAAGTTTTTCACCCTTTTAAATATGTACCACCTCTATACAATAAAATACATTTTATTTCATTGTATAGAGGTGATACATATAAAAGGGTGAAAAAACTTCGTGACGAGCCCCTGTATATAAATCAAAGATGTTCATCCTATTCTTTAGAAATTCAAAATGATATAAAGAACTCGTTGACGTTCGTTCAAATCGATAAATTCGGAGGAAACTTTTCTTTCAACGAGATTTGTCTAGTAGTAAGAATCGGCCAATCAGAGGCCTGCTATGGTGTTTCTCTACCTAACACTATCTATATAATAACCGTGGGTTGCCCCGAACTCACCTATACATCTTCACATGTAGCTGTCAGCTTCTGGAAATCTGCACGAGCGGATTCCCGCCCTTTGACGTCATGGCTACCAGGTAGCTCGTACTAGAAATGATTCCACGAACACCACACTCCCCTCCGTCTTCTTTCTGGGGAGCCAGTCCCACCTACAGGTGGGACCACCGATCTTCAGGGGGGCAATCACTCCCATCCCAGCAACAGCCGGGATAATATGAAAGGGAACCTGGTCCTACCTACAGGTGGGACCCACAATCAGGGTGGCGCTACAACGCCCATCCCAGCAACAGCCGGGATAGCAAGTCACAAGGGCAGGGCCCATCTCCACGACAAGGGCCGACACACACACACACAAAGGAAAATCCAGGGACAGTCCAAGTCGTCTTGGGTTGCTGGTTCAGGCCGGGAAGGGCAGCTCCGCTATGTCTGGTCAACAAGACATGCCGTACGCAATACTGAGGGCAAAGAGGGTCTCGGTGGTACATCCATCACTTCTATCTGGACGCCAGGACTGGAGTACTTCGAGTTTGTTGCCTCTCCTTGGTGCTGTCCTCCGGCAGGAACTTTGAAATACTCCTTCGCTACCCCAGGGCTGCTCTCCATAATTCTCGGCTTAACTGTAGTGGCAGCCTGAACATACAGATCTTCATCCCGCGAGACTGCTCCCTGAATCTGGGGCACGGAGTCATCCACCAAGTCCCCCATGGCCTCAGGGCATCTGGATTTTGTAGGGATCTCCTTACTGCGCTGCATTTGTCGCCCCGGATTACTATCTGTCGGGGTAACTTCACCATTTCCCAAGACCGCAGCTTTCAGCCTCTTGTGTCGCACCCTTCGCCTACCACGCTTCCTCCTGCACCCGATAACGGCACCAGAGGTGTCCTGATCCACACATGGGTCACCTGCAGGGGGCTTCCTCAAACTGTTCATCTTATCCTGGGTCAGCCGGCACACAGTGCGAAGCTGCCCGCTTTCCATGGACTGTGAACTGCCCATCTGTGTCTTTGTATCTGCAACTGCTCGACGGGCACCACGGTAAGGCAGAGGACAATCGTCTCCAGCACCTCCTTCCGTCTTCCGTCTGACATAAGTGCGACATTCTCTCCGAAAATGGCCAGACTTCCCACACTTAAAACAGTTGCTTGTCCTTGGGCCAGGATGCCTTCTGGGGAGGCCAGTCATCTGGGTCCCAAGCCGAGTTGAGTCAAGTACTTCCTTGAGAGTCTTCTCTAGCAGCTGCACTTTTCCCCTCAACTCCCGGATCTCGCTCTCAGCTTCGCCACATCCCCCACATTTAACAACCCCCATCGAGTCCTCTCCATTGCAGTCCACGACATCAGGGCACTCAGACTCGACAGCGAGTTCCTAACGTGGCCGCACCATGCACTCTGCACTCCAGTCTGCAGGGGCTGACACTCTGCTCCCTGGAACCTCAGATTCTCCATTGGAGAACAGATCAGGCGAAGGTGAGCTCTCAAATTGCACCTTAAGTCCACTGTGTTCCCTCCTGCTCTTCATACAGGAACGCACCTCCACCACCAGTGGGTTGGAACCTGACTTCCGGGAAGTCTGCTCCGTGGTACAACCATCCACAGGGGGTGTTTCTGTTCTGTCACTTCTATCGGGTGTCATCATGCGTACCGTTCTAATAAGCTGACTCTCGCTAGCGGCTCTGCTCCTAAACTGGGGTCCTCTGCTATAGTCCTCCGCCGGACAGGCACCTCGGTTGGACAGGGGGCTATCCCAGTCCCCACTAACACTTCCTTCCGACTTCTGTCTAGCATCCAGAGGGCAATCCCTGCAGAAGTATCCAATCTCTCTGCACTGGAAGCACAGGCTTGCTTCCTCTCTCGCAGAAGGCGGTGGGGTACCCGACCTACTGGTCGTCTCCTTGAGCGCCATCTCCAAATCGTACACCCGGCTCCACAAGTCCTGTATCTCACTATTCTCGGGCTTAACTGGGGTTCTCATCTCTTCAACAGCTTCCTCTAATTGACAAATGCGTCTGTGCCATTCTTGCATTTTCCTACTCTCCTCGTCTGCTTCTCTCCTAGATTCCACTGTCCGGTCATCTTCCGCCATCTGTCTCGCTGTCACATGCTGAGAGGGCCCTCTCCGCCGCGATTGCTGGTAAAACTGCATCCGGTCCAGTGCCTCCTCCACAGTCTTAGGGTTACCGTCCAAGGCGTACAGGCCGGCGTCCACATCCTTCGCACCATAACACAGGCGGGGTATGGCCTGAGTGTGGATATCTGGCAGCTGGGGGAAAGCTCGGGTGGCCAATACAAGTACACGATCTGCCCACTCCTTCAGGGACTCACCACTATTCTGGGTCGCCGATTGGAAATTAAGTTGATGAGTGAGGTCTGGTGCCGATGAGCCAAAGCGCTTGTCGAACTTCCGGAGTATTTCGCTGAACCTCAGGCGGGGGGTAGTCTCCAGCATCAAGGTGTAATACTCACTGGCCGGGCCCTCCAGGAAGAAACAGAATTGATCGTGTTGCTCGGTCTCATTCCACTGTTGGCTGCGCGAAAGGCGAACAAACTTATGAAGGAAGGCTTTCCAGTTGGACCTGCCATCATAGCGGAGATCCTTATATCTAGGTTTATTCCGGACGGTCGGGTGGTTAGAACTGGCTGGTAGTGCAGTATAGTCTTGAGGATTGTACTGCATCGCAGGCTGCTGCACATCTCCAGGTGAGCCATAGGTCGCGACATGTTCATGGGGATGTTGAGACGCTGCGGAGATCCGCACGTACTCAGGGGGACTGCAAGACGCAGCGGGAGTCCGCGCGTGACTTGCATGGGGAGGTACATCTCTAGCCGGGGGCTCATATTCATGGGGTACTGGGACGTATGTATGGTCACCCAGGGGATGGGGTTCCCCAGACAAGGGCTCATGATACTGTGGCTGGACTTGCGCTATTCTACCTCCCTCTCCCCCAGGATTGTTGGGCTGGGAGGAGGCCACAGGTGTTGGGACCGCATAACCTGTAAAATACTGGTGGCGTCCTGACATTGCCCCCCCCCCCCCCTGCGCAGTAAAATACTGATCATCCCGGGGCTGGGGTGTGGGGTAATAACAGCTGGGTACAACCGGCTGGGTTACAGCAGTGCACATGCGCACACCAAAGGATCCCTGTGAGGTATGGACCAAGGACTCCTGGACCCTAGTGGCAAGGTACTCCCCCCCAGGGGGAGGATGGCGAGGCACCCCATGAGGGGGCCTACTACCTGACATTGAGTTACTATTCCCAGGGGCAGGGGTAGGCTGAGCAAGTGAAGCTTGGGGTTGAAAATCAACAATATGGGGTGCATGTGGCAAATCCACAAGCTGCCCTTGGCTTACATTAGCAGGGTCCTGGGGATGCGTGGTGGAACTAGTAGGGCAATAGCTACAGGGCTGGGGTGTGGGCTGGTATGCAGGCCTGACAGGCCCGCCGGGCATGGGGTTGGAGGGGGACGGGGTGATGGGGGAATCCAGGTCTAGCAAGTGGGGTCTCAGGTCCCCTTGAACATGAGGCGGATGCAGCGGGGTGACTCCAATGGTATCCTCAGGCCCTCGGTCGACAGGAACATCCCTAACAGTTTGGTCACACTGACGGGTAAGGGCCACATGGGAACGACGTGACATGGGGACCCCTACATAATCGCTGGGCGGGACAAATTCCCTATAACCAACTGGTGAACTGCATCTAACCGAAGACCCGGGGGACACCCCTGGCTGAATACTACTGGCTGGCCCAGGCACAACAGAGTGTGCCACAGTGACCTCTGGCTCCCTTACTGTACCCTGCCAAACCCCCCTCCCACACTGGGGATAGCCTGCCTGCCCCCCTGGAAAGCAGGATGGGCCGGCAGCCTGACCTACCCTAACAGTGCTCGGAGCACAGTAACCCATATCACCCGGAGTTCTAAAACCGACATTATCTGGGCCATGATGTCTGCCACTAATATACACAAACTCCTCATCGGGAGTTAAAGTGTCGTCTAACCCCAAGGCTTCCAAAGCCTCTTCAAACGAAACATTCATGACGAGCGAATGATGCAATACACAAAAATGTTCGAAGTCAAAATCAACACAGACTATGCGAGAAAATGCAAAAATATGTGCTAAATGCAATAAACAATACCTATCAACAATGCAATAAAGTTTTAAACGAAAAAACTATGCACAAAATATGCAAAGGTGAAAGTAAATTCACGAATTAACCCTACAGTCCTAAGCATGTGGCGGGCCCCCAAAATGGCGGCTACACCCGTATATCTAAAAAAAAAAAACGAAAACGCCTAATAAACAGCTTTGACACTTTGCGGGAAAAAATTTTTCCTGTCTAATATATACCGTGAGTTCAGGGCCGCGAGTTGGGCGCCAATATGGTGTTTATCTACCTAACACTATCTATATAATAACCGTGGGTTGCCCCGAACTCACCTATACATCTTCACATGTAGCTGTCAGCTTCTGGAGTAGCCTGCACGAGCGGATTCCCGCCCTTTGACGTCATGGCTACTAGGTAGCTCGTACTAGAAATGGTTCCACGAACACCACAGTAATATTATCTGACTGTGGCATCGTGGAAAGTAATGAAATAAAAAACAGTGCAAAATAACATAATAGAGAATGACTTAGATTTCAGCAAGTAACCACTTACCAGCCCATTATTTGACAAAAACACACACACACATAGACATTCACACCACAAAGCACACCTATCGTTTATTTATTTGGTATGGCGATCCCGATCAATTAACTGTTCTTTGTCCTCGATCCCGATCGAATTGTTGCTCCCGCAATATCGGATTTAGAGTTATTTTAGCTTCAAGTCCACCGAATCCAGTAGATCGAATTTGTGCCTAACTCCTTGGTGGTCCAGTGCAAACGTTTTCCCGTTGAAGTACCAGGCTCTGTCAATTCGCTGGTCGTCGTTTAATCGCCGAAGAAGTTGTGAATTTTGTTGGGTGATATGATCAAACATAATAAAGTTCTTTTTTACTTCTTGATTTGATCTGTGTTTAATCAAATTAACTTTTGCCTCTGTGTTTTTGAATTTGGCGATGACAGGCCGAGTTTTTCCACGTTCCCCCGGGATCCGATGGATTTCCAAGATGTCGGCAGGGTCGATGATCACTCCTACTGTGTCTTTCATAATTGCGCAGAGATCCTCTCGGAGATTTTCCTGTCCTTTCTCCTTCCATCCTATGAACTTAATATTGTTCTTTTGGGAATACTGCTGGTTTTGATTCGCTAATGTATATGCAGTTTCTGTTAAAGTTTGATACCGCTTCAAATTATCTTTTAAAGATCGCAGTTCTTTCAGATGTTCGTGCAATTTCTCTTTCAATGCGTCTAGATCCATATTCATTCCCTCTGAAATGTCTTTGGTGCAAGATTCAAATTCTTTAGCTTTTGTGTCGATCTTACTATCAAACTCGTTTCTCACCTTGGCCGTAACGGTAGACGTGAGTTCCTCTGTAAGCGCTTCTTTTACTTCTTTGATGATTTCATTTTTTATTTTTCCCTTGATTTCGGACACAATCGTCGTAACAATGCTTTTAATATCGTCGTTTTTTACCATTGATGTTCTGATTTCTGACAAACTTTGGTGTATGAGTTTCAATTCATCGGAAATATCAGTGGCGTGGCCCTCCGTATCTGAACTACTCGTGCGCTGTAATTTTGACGGTCTTTTGTCAGATACAGTTGAGTTTTTTACAGACGATGGGGCGGAATGCAGACTCAATTGTACTAACCTTTTGTCTGTTGTTTTCTCGTTCTTTTTTTCTTGTTTTTTTTCCCTCCATAGCCAGCGACATATTCCAACACAAAACAGTCCGATGAGTAGGTACTCACTACGAATATTTTAACTTCACAAAATACAGCAACAACCGGATTTCCCACTGTTCCTTTATGGATTCAGCGCCTTTAGTAAGCAATTTTTGCGGAGCCGTCTAAAAAACCGTCAGTCAGCTTTCATCAAGTGACCGGAACTTGCTGGAATAAGTTTGATGATTATTTTCTTGATTAAACCACTCTTTGAAATGCTTTTATTTCTCCGTGTTTTTATCGTCTTGAACGACTCAGAAATTTTAGAAAAACTTGGCAAAAGCATCCTAGTCTTATAAAGACAGTAATGAAAATGAATGGGTTGTTTTCAAGACCCAGAGAGCCAGTAATACGAACATGCTAACTTAAGTCCGCTTGTTTATTGCTAGGGCACTGGCTCCTAGCATCTTTGTTGGGTCCTTTTGCTTTTCATGCACATGATCAGAATCATGAGTAGGATTACTTTGAAATATTAGCACTAGTGCACTGCTTGCTTGTTTCAGATTTAACCAGCTCTGTGCCATATGACGTGAAAATAATACCAATGAAAGTTTTGTAAATATTGCTCTATTTTTTACTGAAATGCGGCACGCCATTCATGTCATCGCACCTTCTCCTACTTTTTTGGTTGAGCTCAGGGTTGTTTTTGTTTTGGTCGGAAAGTACTGACAAATTACATTTGTTAATCACCTTTATTTCTACAGACTTTCAGACATGATATGGCAATCGAAACTTTTTTCAATTATGTCTCATTTTAACTAGTGATACTTATTTACCACGCATTTTTTGTGTAAAACATACTTTTTATGGTACTTTCTTGTGATATACATGCATAGTCACATCTTTGTGTAATTTAGAAACTAGGATAACAAATAATTAGTCAAGGATAATTTTTAAAAATGGTAATAATTACATGTAACATCAGACTGCGCTAACTTCTAGTTTTCAGATAAGCATCTGATTTATTACTGTGGAATCATTTAATTTCGTGGGGGCCAATTTTCGTGGATTGTGGATTTTTTGCTTATTTGTGGGGATGTAATTTCGTGGATGTGTCAGTTTTCAGTTTGAGTAGGTAAGCTAAATCTTTAATATTGTTTTCATTGAGGATGTAAATTTGTGGGCAAGGGGTACCCACGAATACCAAGACAATTTAGCCACCACGAATTATAATGATTCCACAGAATGTTTTTTTTTTCAAATTCCTTAAATGGCCAGATGAGGAAGTTCACAATATCGAAACATCTTTAAAATTGTTGGATAAAGAATATGGGCTACCAGTATTAATAAGATTTGTATTTTTTGACAATGCTTCTAACAGTTAAAATGAGAAAAGAGGGATAAAAAAAATTCTTAACATAATCGGGGGAACAGTGTAACTAAAACATGCATGTCGCATTATATATAGAATATAAACCTTTATTGAAAAAAGGCTTCATTTAGAGATATGAATATACAGAGTAATCATTGAAAGCTAGCTGATGACATGGCGAATTTTTGCAGTTTTCTTAAGAATGACATTGGTTGTGTTAACAATGATGAGTAGATAAAAATTACTGTTTTAAAAGTACAATTAACGTCTTGGAAAAAAATTTGAGAAATTTGAAATTCTAAGTCAAAGATCTTAAGAATGTACAGAATTATAAATTTTCGGTCTCGCCAAAAGAAGTCAAGGTGAGTGTATGCTATACCATCGGCGTTTGCGTCCGGATCAATATTTTGGGACAGGTCCCACATGCAAGTTACTACAGTTCCTTACTTCACTACACTTGCATGGACGGCGCATCTAAGAATATTTATGGACTTAACAAACTGGGATGCTGAATCTAGGCTATGAAGTTTAGATGCTGGAGATCAAGGTTTTTGGAGTTGGTTAAAGTTTTTCACCTTTGATTGCCATAATTATTTAAGATTTTGTTCGTTCTGTCTTCTTCAAATTTAAATGGATGATACATCAAGTGGCGTTTTTGCACTTGACTTTCACTTTGTTATATGTTTACCATCATAAATTTTTTGAAGTCATTATACTTTGAAAAACAGTTATCAGTTACAGGTTAATGGGAGAGAAAGACATACAGACAGACAAACAAACATACTCTTCATCAAAAATATACATAAAACGGCTACATAAATACGTCTACATGTAATTCGTATAAAGTGACAATTCAGAAACACAAAAATACATATTTTAATTGCTACCTGAAACAACTCATATAATTAAGAAACACAATAATACATATTTTAATTGCTACCTGAAACAGCCCATATTCTAAAATCATTCGTATTCTAAATATTAGCAAAAATTAACAGCAAAATTTCAATCAGAAATTTGTCAGAAATCACTTTATATAAAGTAAAAGGTCGTTATTTTTAAGTTTTTAATTTACATTGAAAAAAATGTAGTGTTTTACACTAGTCTTTAAGAATTGTGTTTACATCTTTCACAGGATGAATGACCATCTTTAAGTCCTCCTTAAAGATAGCTTAAAGGTGTTTAAAGGTAGCTTAAAGACGATCTTTAAGCCACCTTTAAGCTACCTTTAAGCTATAAGTATTGCTTAAAGGTGGCTTAAAGAAAGCGTAAAGATGGCTTAAAGGCAGCTTAAAGACTGTCTTTAAGCCACCTTTAAGCCACCTTTAAGGACAACTTATAGGTCCTTAATGTCCAAACTTCTTTAAGCCACCTTTAAGCCACCTTTAAGCTACCTTTAAGCCACCTTTAAGCCATTAAAAAAAATTAATTCAATATTGTGCTTAATTTCCAACAAAATGTATTAACTTTATAAAAGAAAAGGTATTAAAACGGTTTTTGTTCTAGAAAGAAAAATGAAAAAAAAAACAAAACAAAAAAAAACGGCCACGGCGAGAATTGAACCCGGGACCCTTAGTTTACTATCATCACCACACATCCTCTGCGCCACGGTAACTTACAGATATATATGAGTGTTTTTATATCCTATATATCAGTGGATATTGAATCACTGTATTGAATGTGTTTACTTGAAAAGATTTTGACAAACCATTCAGTTTGTAACAATCAATTATATCTAATTTATAAATTACATGCATGCATGTATTTAGAATGAAATACGGAACTTGGTCTTCAGTGAACAAAAATATATTATACCTAAATGGAAACCGCTAGGTTCACTACAGTAGGCTTTCTTAGTTAATAAATTTAAACCGAGTAGATATACGTTCATCTAATTTATAGCTATAAAAATGTAAGAAAGAAAATGAAATCATTTCTTTTATAAAATGCATTGATACTTTTAGGGTATTTGTTCAATTTCCCGCAATTTCCCGGTTTTCATGATCGCGGCGCCGTTCCAATATGTTTAAATATTTACATGTAACTGTGTGTACATGTACATGATTTTTAAACTATCAATTCTATAACAAACAAAATTACCAATTACCGGTGACGTATTTACTGCATGTGGCAATTGCAAATGACTTGTACATACAATTGTATAATGTGCCAGGCCGGGTATATTTGACATATTTACCCTTATACATATATTTAAATAATCAACCCCTATTTATGATCACCGGTACATTAATTAATTAGCCTCAAGATTTTACTCTTACATACATGTATCGTTAATTTGTAGACGTAACATCTTTGAAACCCAGAGCTAGGAAATAATACTTTGAAAATGAATTACAAATGTAAATTAACTTTTATTCACTAGACTTATCGTATACTCGTACATACTAAGATTCAACGCCTTTAGAGACCCTGACGTGCACCTGGGCACACGACACACCTGTTGTGTATATCTTGTATATTCTGTGTTAGTTCCAGGGGTTTTCTTAAGTTGGACAAACAATAGACTTTAATTAGATATACACAAACATGCACCTGGGCACACGACACAACTGCTGTGTATATCTTGTATATTCTGTGTTAGTTCCAGGGGTTTTCTTAAGTTGGACAAACAATAGACTCTAATTAGATATACGCAAACGAACAAAACTATGTCTAGACAAACAAAGCAGTAATATCCTGCCCGATATAACAAAGGCAGTTGAGAGTCTTTTCATCTTTAACATGTATCTAGCAGATCTAGAGTTAGAAATAATGAAAATTGAAAAAAAAATACAAACCTTAAACCGATTAACAAATTAAATCATGCATTTTTGGTTCATTATCTTTATTTTGTTTAATAACCGGATGAAATGAGAGAGAGAGAGAGAGAGAGAGAGAGAGAGAGAGAGAGAGAGAGAGAGAGAGAGAGAGAGAGAGAGAGAGAGAGAGAGAGAGAGAGAGAGAGAGAGAGAGAGATTTTTTTCACCGATTAATTTATAATAGGAAACAAACATACTTTAATTAGTTTTATGCACATATTAAGATACAGAGACTGCGCTCATACCTACAATAATTTTGATACCCCCTGCAACATTATAAAGAATTTTATAACGTGTCCATCAGAGCGGTGCTGATGATAGCGATCTGTGTTTAATGGAGCGACGATTAAAACCGCCTGGAACACACCCCCCCCCCCTTCCTTGGAAATTATATTATCACTCGGATGACCCCCTCCCATCTCTATAAAAGAGCTTTTGCATTTAATATAATGTGTTTATTGTTCAGCTTGATCAATATTGACTTAAAGGCCACTTAAAGACAGTGTAAAGGCAGTGTAAAGAGAGCGTAAATGCCACTTAAAGATGCTTAAAGGTGGCTTAAAGGTGGCTTAAAGGTAGCTTAAAGAAGTTTGGACATTAAGGACCTATAAGCACTTGCTTAAAGGTGACTTAAAGGCGGCTTAAAGGTTGTATAGCCTTTAAGCTCCTTTAAGTCACCTTTAAGCCACCTTTAAGGACTTGCTTAAAGATGGTTTTTCGCCCTGTGTTTATTATTATATTTACCAAAAGTATGCTAGTTTTATCAAACGCAAATTCAAAGGAACATTGAATTTTGTTAGAAACAGCTCTTCAATTCTATTCGTCAGGAAAATTCCGTAAACAAATGTTCTGTTGTTTCTATCTCAATTTTACATGAGTTGCAAAGAAAATAATATGTAAGCCTAATTTTAATAAGATAATAACTTTATAACATTTGATTGTTGGAACCAACCTATGCAGTATTTGATAGTGTTTTCATTGAATGGAGGTTCTAAAATGCTTATCCAGTTAAATTATTTTGTATCGTAGCATTTTGTTCTCCACTGTATTAATAACGTAGCTTTTTTTCCTTTTAAGTAACAAGTATGTTGTACATACCAATTTAATCTCATTCTTCATTTATCATTCGACTTCCTTGATGGGTGTAATTATTAATATATATCATATGATGCATTTCCTATGACAATGCATCATAGTTTTTTTAAAAATAATATTGTATCACAAAATATAGTGGAACTATTATAAAACTGAAAAGCAAACTTGAAGCTTATCATGTACAGGTAAAATGGAATGTTTCTGATGCGTGATTAACATTAAGACACAATGATAAAGCAATCAGACTTATTAAAATGTGTATTGCCTTTTATCCTTGTTATCCATTTCAGCACTGAATTCAATTTCTACCTATTTATACAAGTATAACATAATATAGTTATCGCTTTATAAACCGCGAAGCAATGCTGAATTATTCTAAGGAATAAAGGTGCGCACGGAGCCAGAAATCCGTTTCCTACAGATCGGGCACTTTTGGAGAGCCGAAGCACACTGCACACAACAACACAGGTGTCCACAGGGCTGGAAAACGACCCCCACCTCGGCATTTAGACAGATCTTACAAGTCTTCTGCTCTTTTAATTGGCGGTTTTCCTCCTCCAAACCTATAAAAAAAAAGTCACTGACAGAACTATACATATACTGTTATATACTAGACCAACTATTTTATGTATCATTTTAAATGTAATCAGCCACAATGCTGTTGAATAATACCATTTGTTGCGAGCCTAATATTGCGAGTTTTTTTTGTAAGCCTTGTTGAAACCCACGGTTCATAATAACAGTGTTTCGGAGCATTAGAAAATGCTAAATATGAATACCCAGAGCACATAGTGTAGAGGCCGTAAAAAGATTCCCGATTGAAAAAAAAATCCTTATATTGGAAATATTTGACATTTATTTTTGTAATTTAGATGTTGACCTTAATTATATCTAAAATTTATCAGAAAATCAGATTTTTCTTATAGAAGTGTTTTGTAACTTTCAAGAATGCTAACATAATTTATCTTGCGTGTAAGGGGCAGAAATATAGCCACCATACAAATCATAAACACGACATATTATGGTTTCTTATGTTAAAAAAGCATTTTTTTGTTGATGTACTATTTAATACTGAAATAAATCTGTGTTTAAAAAGACAATTAAAGCAATTTGTAAAAAATGCTATTGGTATTTTATGTATTATCATTGTATGCGTATATATTTGCATATGTTCTGCTAACATTCTTTTCCCAGGATAGCTAATAATTGTAAATGGGAAAATTTATGATTATTCATAAAACTTGAAATTAAAAAAAAAGGATTATAAGGAACAATATACAGGAAAGATATAAATTGGATGCGAATAAATCTTTAAATAACGTTAATTCACTGGACAGCAAAGTTTTTAATGCGTTCTATTATCCCACCTGTTTTATTATCGAGTTGGCTGAAACGATCCTGTATAGTACGAATAAATTGATTCCCCTTAACTATGCGGACAAAAGGACAGTGGGGGAACCAACGAGCATGTTGCACCCAAGGTACCCCGTTAGATTTCCAGTTCTTCAATCGTCCATTACAGTAGAAGCAAATAACTTCATCTTCATATCCTGAAAAAAAGCGTATATCAAATGTATATAAAATTCATGGAATGATAAATAATAAAATCTGTAATTACCTGACAAGAACACTTTGCTATTAATGATTACTAAATAGTTTCTTATAAAGTATCTGTTTTTAAGCACACTAGATATTTTCTAACTTATAGGGAAAAAATCCGAACACATGCTATATAATTATAAAATCTTAATATTGCTAAACTTTGAATTTTGTTCCTAAAAGAACAGTTATAGAAATCTGTTTAAATTTGTTAACTGCTGACAGATCATCGAAATGTTGTTTTTAATGAGAACTGATCTCAGTTACCTGCGTAAAAGAATCCGGCTTCTGCTAGTTGTTGTGGAGTTTGATGTTTGAACTGAGGCCAGTTGTTGAAAGAAATAATTCTGATACTTTCTATTGCATAGTTTGTGTGATGTGGTCTTTCCGATGTGTTGTTACCTACAGCCATCGTGTGGTTCATACACTGATTGTGTAAACCACCTGCTACGTTTACGTCAATACAGTTTGTCGACTGGACGTGGACGTTCCCAATATTAACTTCGATCGTAGAAAACATATTTCTGTCCACAAAATATATTTATATTTTAAATTACTGAACCATTGGTAAAAAAAAAAACTTGATGCAAGGACAAATTATGAGCTATAGTTTTGTAGTTGTGTAACTGTAAATGTGAATATCATTATGTACATGTAGAAATATAATATGTACACCCAGAATTAACATTATCATATTGTATTACAACGAGTCTAGGATCAAAATGAAAAATCTTGATTAATGAGTTATTACTAGTATACAAGCACAAACGAAAATTGCTCGGAGGTGATTGTGAAAATATTTTTTTTCCTTTTTAGGGATTCTAATAAAAATTGGAGAATCCCGAAACAATTATTGAATAAAATAATATTCCAAAATATGTAATGCATCTAAGGGCGTTGTTTCTGTACGATCAGTATGGTATCATAACAGTTTTAGTTTATATTTTTATTATGAAGACCTAGTTACCAAGTTATTACTTCCTGATCTGAATCTGTGTACTTGTTTATCTAGCAGCCTTTACAAATTACTAAAATTGAAATTTAATGTTTTATACAGACTGACTGTTTACTAATCACATGGCTATAACACTTTGTGCATTTTATTTAACTTCTTTCACATAAAACAAAAACAAAAACAAAAGAGAGCTCCAAGTACGCTAGGACATTATTTATGATAATGACAATGACATTATTATTCAATAGTTTCATAAATTCATCTGTTGTGTATAACAATTAACGTAAAACTTATAATTATTGATAGAAAGATAAAGTTTTACCTTCAATACCCACAAGTTCCAAACGATCTACGCTTCAATCACCCTGATATTTTTTAAAGAGTTAGAACCAATGAAATATCTTTAACTTTGCTTCATGTCTACTAAGGTTGACCTATTTTATTCTCAGTTGAAAAAATTATTCATATACGCTGTTGAAGATTTATTTTAAACTAATGTTACGAATGTTTTAGATCAACCAGACTTTAGTATAAAATATTTTTATGAACATACATACTTAAGTATGTACTCAAATGTATCAATTGTTGACTACATTTATATAGCTAAAGATATCACATTCTATAAAAAAAAGAACAAAACAACATAAAACACAATTATACATTGTGTAGGCTTACTAATTAAGATAACAAACATTAATAATTATTCAGGATAGTCTTGGATTGTAATTACAGTATGTTGTTTTTAAACATACTTTAGAAAGTAAATCAAAATATGCATTGCATTTCATTACTTTTTGTTTTAAAAAGCGCGATGGATACATTTCTGATATTAGGCCAAACAATATGTTAACTGATCCCCTACAGAAAACTTTAATGTGTTTAAATATATGTAACAGTGTAGATACGATATCTGTGTGGTATTTTCATGGTTTGTTTACTTTTTAAATGACTACTCAATGAATTTGTTATTTACCTGAAAAAAAAATGCTTGAACTTGCTGACTGTCTACCGACGTTTGTTTGGCTGTAAAAGTCAATAGATAGCAATACATAACCTACTATTTGTGGACATTGGTAGCAAAAGAAATGTTCGCATTTTCTATCATGTTACAATACATTATTGTCATACAGCAAAATCCATACAGATAGTCGCATAAAAAAATCCACAAGAACAAAGAATCAATAAGAATATTTTCACGATTGGGTGTAAGTTGTAACCGATTTGATTTTGAATTGTGATAGAAGTCCAGTTAAACCTAGTTTTACAGTATGAATACACAAAAGCTCACCTACAGATGTGTGCAATATGTACTCATAGTTAATTGTATAACTTAAAAACAGAGGAAGGCGATCAAACAAAATATTGGTCCCCTAAACTTTCACAAAATATGATAATAACAAATTGCCATGACAAAATTATTTGGGAAAATAGGTCCTATGAATGTTTCTTACAGCGTTAAAAAGCAAGAGAACTCAGAGAGTTGTGCTATAGGCTTAGTGTCGGTGGAATAAAAATGTGACAGTTCACACCTTTAAATAACCATAGCACTTTAAGAATTTCAAAGAAATTGAAAATTGAACAAATATAAAAAAAATCGAAACTTAATTAAGTTGCATTGTCATTCCTTAATTGATAAAACTGAATTTAAAAAACAAAAAACAATAAGATTGAAAGATTGTATTTGCTGACAAGGTCGTTATATCGACCATAGAACTTAGAAAAAGATGATTTTAAACGAGACTGTTGATAGTCCTGTTTTATGAACTTGTTTGTCAGTAGCTTGCCTTGCCTTAGAAACTGTCCATCCGAGGAGCATGCCCTTGTGCATTGAACTAACTGAGAGACAAAAACACCAAATGCAGGTGATGAAGGTATATTGCTACATAAGTAAGGAAAGTTGACTATAGAAAAAATTAGTCGACACGTTTATCATAAAGTTTTGTTGTTAGGTTATCATCATTGTCTGTTAAAATGGAGGGATTAAGCAAGTTAGAAAAAACTGATAAGCGGAAAAAAGGTCAGAAAAAATTAACATAAAGGTTCCAGACAAATGATTGGTGCAATTAAATTTACAATCGGTACCATCGTCAATAAATGCGCTAATATGTCGGACAAAAGGCCGTCAAAAGTATAGCGAACAAATCGCGCCGAAACTGAAACCCTTATACTATTGAAGTCTTTAATGAATTTAAATCTATTTCGACAACTGAACAAGGACGAAGGAATCCAAAGCTCCTGTTATTACAATGGGAAGATCTTGGCAGTAGATGAACAAGGAGTGCAACATAAATTTGACAGTTTAGATTCAGCTGGAAAAAAAACTAGAGGTCGGAAGCGGCAGGTTGCTGTAATTCGACCGGGATCGAAGTACTGCTGAGGCTCTGTTGAATGCTGTCCTGACATTGGAGGAAAATCCCGGGGCCCTCAATGTGTCCTCCTCACATGACCTGGGAGCCATGGATATCCCTCCGGATATCCCTCCAGAAATCCCTCCAGATATCCCTCTAGATATTACTCCACCCCCTCCTGACCCCTCACCTACCAGGATCAATCAACGTACTCCTAACTCGGGTACTTACATTAACATGTCATACACAGAAATACTTTTATTTCTTACTAGAAGGATGTATTGATTTAGTATTCATTTTATCCTAAGGCTTTTTTCTTTAAATGTATTTTTAAGCATGCAACTTACAATGACATACATGTATCAGAATTTGACGGTTTGTTTAACTTTTTCTCATTAAATTAATTGCAATAAAATAAATTAAAAATTGATTATGTTCCCATGTAATTATAGTATGTCAGATTGAGCTTAAGCGATGCTGAATTGAGATTTCAACATATTTTAGTTTTAATTTTTTTTTATTCGATATTATGTGAGTTAGAAGATTGATTCAATGATGGTTATTGTTGTCTTTACAGGAGGAACGTCATCTAACACTGCAGTAGAATCCGGTTCCAAAGGTAAAACAAAAATGCAAATTTCTAATTGCTAGCGCTCTTGATAGCTAGCAAGTACGTTAGTCTTTTTCACTGGAATACGCATGTTGGCTCCATAGGGGATTTTGGGAATACTGTACTACTGTAGATAAACTGTACCAATTGTATTTTGTTTTATCATCTTCACATGAAGTTTTGTGTTTTATTGTAAATGTCAAAAAGTAACAGTAGCTTAGGTCTTACAATGCGAAGTTATTTTCAATATTATAATAAATTATAGCTAGCTTTATCTTAAAATTCCTTCAAGCTCGGAAAACAACTGTTGTTGCTGGAAAGGCCCGTAAAGATACGATTGCTACAGAACAGTACCAATGGTTCTTGAAAATTTTCATCTCGAAATTGATATTGCAGTAGATACATAATAATTAAGGCACAGTCACTGAGCTATGCCATTGCCGATGTGTAGCCCACTCTAGATTCACAATTCTAAATTGAGACTCCACTCCACCACAATTCCAGTACAACACTGCGCCTGCTATTGTTATTTGGTCGATTCAGAAATTTAAACCAATGTTTTAGAAATCTGCTTCTGTGTTACACCAGTCTTTTTAAAAGATAAACTTGTTACATTCAATATCATCAACTCAGCTGTACTTGTCAAAAAAGCACATGTTCCCAACAACCAATCATTTCTTTTCAAAACACCACCAATCATACTTCAGAGTAAGATCCCCAAGTTATGTATTTTAAACATTTGTAGAAATTCGAAGCATTTCCTAAATGTATGTGGATGTGTCTTTCATATAATCTGTATGTGAATCTGTGTGTTTAATGAAAAGTTTGATGTAAAGTTTACCTTTTAATAGATCTAATGTAACCTTGTCTATATATAGATCAGATGTAACTGTCTATTAATATATATAACGTAACTTTGTCTATTTATAGATCTGGAGGAGGAGAACCGGCTATTACGTGAGCAGAAGACGTGCAAGATCTGTCTGGACGCTGAAGTGGGGGTGGTGTTCCTGCCCTGTGGACACCTGTGCTGCTGTGTGATGTGTGCCCCCGCCGTCCGGCAGTGTCCAATCTGTAGGGCCGAGATCCGCGGCACCGTCAGAACATTTATCCCGTTTATCCCGTAGGAAATACTATCGATGATTTTATCCATGGATATTTTATTTTCTAATTTTTCATTTTTGGAAATATGCAGTCACTTTAGTTTGTTGAAAAAGACTTTTATTATAATGATTATTGTTTTTATTTGTTTTCCTTATTAAATCAACCTTTTAAATGTATTTATATTGTCAAGTTTATATTTTATAAACATGAATCGGAATATAACACTTCCTACTTTTGTACAAAATTGTATATATTTTGTTCACTAAGTTCAAGTTAGCTTTTCCTAATTAAGGAGTTAATTAGATTTTTACATATAGGAGTATAACATAACTTGGGGTAATTTATACTTATAGACAAGAAAGGATATACCGCCCAAAGTTTTGTTTAAGAGAATTAATTATTCACTGATAATCTGGTGTGTAAGTATGTAATAAATTGACCATTAAAAACCAAAGTTCACAAAACATCTTTGTTAATAGATTTTAGTATATTCTTTCAGGCCCATGTGTAGATTATTAAAATCAAGCGAGGCACCGAGGTAGGTGGTTCAGGGAACCGCTTACTTAAGAAAAAATGTGTCTGAGTATAATAAACATTTACCCCGATACCAGCACAAGAACAAGTATATTAAACCTTTGCATTGGTTACACCTGATAACACACCTCGTGTTAAACTCATTAAACTCGTGCTTAATGTGTAGTATTCCCTATGTTGCCTTCTGTTTGTTATTATTACTTTCATTATGGTGTATTTTTCTAATGGTTGTGAAAATTCATCAAATCGAATTTTTTGAAAATGTGAATTATCTGACGTCAGATCTGAGATAGTCTGTATAGAGAGATACTAGTACATTTTATACTTGCAATGTGCTAGTTACCGGTATAAGCTTGAATTTTTAACTAGAAACCTCTGGATGTCTATCTACATGTATCTAGGTCTTTCTAGCTCAAATGTTTCCACGTTTTTTTTACGTACCATACAATGAACACGTATCAGAAATAAATTAGCTTACATTGAATTATTTAACGAATTTTCAGTTATTTATCCCATATGACACAATGAAAAAAAAAAGAAGACATTTTTAAATCGCTTCTCGGTGACGACCAAATGTTATGACAAAACAAAATCCGTTTTTCACATCTACCTGAATGAGCTATTATTATCATACATCAGAGTACAACAGGTATGACCTCTTTCATAATGGTGGGTCCTTGTTAACTTTTGGTGATCGAATGGCTAGCACTCCTACCCCTATATGGTATATATCATATATATTGTATTGTGTACCGTAGTGTTAAAATATTAATTTTTGTGTTAACCACCGAGCGACTTTGTGGTTCTCAGTAACCTATTGTCAGACTATCTCCATCCATTCGTGATATAGGATAGCTGCTACCATACCCTCATGCGCCAAAAGTATGTCTTTTTTTTGCCATCCCTTTATATTTGATTTAGAACAAGACTTGTTTTGTAAAGGATTTTTTGGTGTTATTTTCTGTAAGAATTTAAAGAAGCCGCGAAAAACCATACTTTGGATTGTTATTATTAAATCTCAAGAACAGAAGATTGGGAAGATATATAAATGAAATGACAAAACAGCTCAACCAAAGTCTTTTCAAAATCGGTCAAAGGATTTCCTTTATAACATTTTTTTGAAAAAAATGTTGGTTTACATTGATATATATCGTCAAAAGAAAAACATCTACATATTTTTGGCACCTGTGTGTAAAAAATTCTGTAGACCAGTGTTTATTATTTTTTTAGTGAACGCCTTTCACAACCGCCACTGCAGCTCCAACAAACGGTCTGCAGTAGTGATTCACAATCAAAGAACAACGGAAACAACGAAAACGACATGCTAGTTTAAGGATTGCACGTCAGATAATTACAAAGGATTCTTCAGCACTGGTTTATCCAAACAAAATTCAAACAACTACATTCTAAAGTTATATCAGCGAGATTTGACAAACAATACATGATGAATAAAACAAACTACAATGTAGAATCAATAACAAACATGCTTGTTGTCAGTTTGTCTGTCATCGCTTCAGGTGGACACATGGGCAGAATATGGACAAAAAAGTACAAGTATATACTAGTAATAAAAGGATAATATGTGTCCAAATATTTCTCTTTATGATTGTGTAACAATTTGAAATTTAAAAATTTCCGCTTCCAAACGCTTTCAGCTTTTAATTCGCAAAAGTGCTAAATTTTGTAGACAATAATATTTTCTTGTCTACGTTGCTAAGTTCAATGTACCTGATATGTAAAGATTTGTCAAGACCTTATACTGGCCTGATTGTTTAGCTTTTTTTTTTAAATTGTATAATAAACTACATATAAAATACTGCTCTCACGATTTTCAGAGTATATCATTACCAGTAGTTACTGAATTTTGAATCTTAGAAATTAAACGTTTCATACAAAAAAATACAAATTTTAAAAGCAAAATAAAATTCAAAATTAGGGGTGTGGATTAAAGGATAATTGCAAATCAGTTAAACATGTCAGTTTCTCAATTTATTGACCGACACATTTTGTTTTTCCATCAGATAAAAGATTTATATGTACTAGTACATCTATCTTAAAAAAAGTACTTACGCGGAAAGATAGACAATTGGAAGAATTGTGGGCTTGCTGAAAATTCTGCATATCTCCTTAGTTTAAGATTTCGCGCCTTGATTTGTTTTGTTGTTTGATTGCTTTTTTTACTCCTTCTTTTTTTTATTAAATAGCACACCTCAATTTCTGAAAATAGATTTCAGCACGTTCAATAAGGCGATATTCCAACATTTTTCGTAAAGCTAAATACAAGTAGGTCATTAAATTGCTATTTCACTCTTACGTGGAAATAGGGAAGTAATATAAGATTTTCAAAACCACAGTGCGTGACCTTTTTTAAAAATCAAACTATCTTTCATTTTGTCGCTCAAATTCGATGACATAATATTTAGTTAAAACTTAAGCCAACTCTCAAAGTTTCAACAGAGGCTATTGTATTGAAGGTTTGAAAAAGGAAGTTTAGATCTTCATGGTCGCATAATCTAAGGTATGTTTACTTTCACAATGATTCAAGATTGGTAAGGTAAGGTGTGCCACATAACAATTTAAAGTATTGTTTGGTATGAATTATGTATCTTAAACTGCTGAGTTGTAACCTTTTTAATAAAGTATAAACAATCGACACTTCTGTCGGCGTACATCCCACTATATTCAGTTCTAAACAAAGGGATAGAGTAAATGTAGCATATTCTGATGTTATTCATTAATTCTGAATAGGGTGTATCCATGCAAAACGGTCATGCTCATGTTTGTCTGCCTATCGTTAATATTTAAAGTCGTCCGTTGCCCTCATTCAGTTGTTTTACATACAAATGACATTCAAATCAAAAGAAGAACATGTGTGAGTAGAATTAATCTATTGTGTTGTTTTTTTTTGTTTTTTTTTTGTTTTTTTTTTTTTGGTTTTTTTTTTGCCTTCTATGCTTAATATGTATAATTATAGAGGGACGGATCACATTCGTCGCTGTTTCCAAGTAAAATATAAATATGAGATATGTTTTGTTTTAATAAGCAATTTTATTACAATTTAAGCCAAATCAATTTCATGACAGTTTTTCAAGCGCACAAATATCACTTACACCATATCTTTTTTTTAAGTATAAATGAAGCAGAAAATATTCTAAAATATTACTCTCGTCACTACATATTTTCTAGCACTGTAGAAGGAGCCTTTTCTTGAAAATATCTCTCATAAATATTTCAATTTCCTGACAATTTCTATTTCGATATCATTGTATAGAAAGATTCAGTTGAAGTTTGTCTGCCTTTACCAAAAATTATAATTTAAGTTTCCTCAACATTAAATAAACTTGTAATTTCCCCTTTTCACAGTACATTTAAAAAAATGACATCAACACCGTGTCGTCCGCGTACAGCATAATCATGTTTCTTAGATAACAATTTAGTTTTTGTTCATTTTTTTCAGACAGGATTCTCAGTCCTTTTCAGTCATTTTCACTAACATTTACACTGTTTACACAATTTTATTTAAACGTTGCATGACAAGATGCAAATAGAAACAAACCGTTTTATTTACAAGCACATACTTGATAATTTCTGCTTACAGTTTTGTTTAGAAAAATCAATACCAAAGATATACAAAAAATATATGTCTAAAATGAGGTTGTCATCACATAGGCAGCTTCTAGAAACAGGACGACATAAAAATATACCAAGAGACAAAAGATTTTGTAAAACTTGTATTACAGACATTGAAGACGAATATCATATTATACTTGTATGTCCAGTGTATTTCGCATTACGACCAAAGCTTATAAAAAAGTATTACTGGTGTAAAGTTAACGATATCAAAGAATTGTGTAATTTAGGAAAATTCATTTACAAAGCCCCCACACTCAGAATGGTTTGAACTACATTGTGCCATTTGCTGATTTAAACTGTTATTACTATCAATATATGAATAATATTTATGTGTTAATTTTGTGTGTATTTTTCAGTAACCCGTATGTCATTCTGCAAATACAAATAATTCTGTTAACATATGAGTTTGTACGCAAGAGACAAGATTTGTAAGGACTGACTGTCCATTTTTGCCGATATTTTTGTATTGTTCACCATTATATTAAGTGCTATAAGACGTATGTCTTTTGCAATAATGAAATTGAATTGAATTGTTTGTGTACGAAACAGGAAATGCTTATAATGAGCAATATTAATAATGACTGAGTTTGATTAACTAAAGTTAAATTATAAAATAAAATTATTAATATGCCTACAGATGTGTACTTCATCTAATAAAAGTTATGGTTATCCGAATATTGCTCATGTTTATTGAATTTGAATGATCAATGTTTAAATACTTTGTATTAATTTTCATTAATATACATTTTAATGTTCTTTACTCAATTGACTTTTACATCGAAAAAAGAGAGAACTAGAAGAAAGAAAGAGAGACACAGTAAACGTTACAGATATTCAACATAAATCTCCTGTCACCTTGAGACATACATTCTGGTAGGTCGCCCTCAGATCAATGTAATAAATACAATGTATATATCTATATAAATGTTGGAGGGTAAAAAGATATTTTTCAGTGTTAATGCAAGTAAGCATGTCACTCTATGATTTTTAAAAAAATTCAATGTTGGACATAGTTTTTGGAATTTAGAACTGCTTTTTGTAAGTTTACATAATGTACAATGGTTATGAAGTATCAAGCGCGTCACTGCACGACTTTAAAACTTTTCAAAGTTTACATTATATTACTTTTTTTTTCTTTTTTAAGGAGGCTGGTGGTGACGAATTAGGAATCGGATCGTTTTAAATTTTAAGGTTTGGTCTCTTAAGCTATAAACTATTATTTAAGGAATGAATTAAATATTTGTTTGTTTTATACGATATAAAATGGTTTGGGACAGTTTACGCTTTATAAACCGCGAAGCGGTTTATAATAAAACGTAAACTGTTTCAAACCATTTTATATCGTATAAAACAAATAAATATTTAATTCATTGCTTATAATTTAATTTTTCTACTCTTCATTGTAGATAAACACGGTCATTTGACCTTTAAAATGACGTAAAATTGTACAAAATTCAAACGTAACGTCAGGCGTATTGATACGATTTTCACGTTAGTATTACTATGACGTAGGCAACATTCTTTATACGATATAAAATATTTTTTTTAGCCAATCAGAAAGCGCGTTACAACCAGAATTTAATTATTTAGCTTTAAAAAAGTCCATTCATCTTACCATATAACTTTGGGCACATATTCTTATGTATAGCTGCTCTACTTTTAAAGAAGATCAATACAGTCTAAAATGGACATGACCATCGCTAAAGATATTTAAGAAAAAAATTTGATTAATGAAATACTTATTAATCATTTACAGATATAATGTAATGTGTTTACCCATAGTAACTTATGATATTGAGGGAACTTTCTGGATAAATGATACCAAACAAAAAATATAGCCTTTAAGAAATGCATTACCAGGCTAGGTTAAGTGTTACCTATGTCATAAATACTTTAGATAATCAAGAAGAAGTTGGTCACGTTGTCTCTCAAATACAGTCACCAATGGACCCAAGAATTCAGGAATATTTAGAGGGGCTTGTACCTAAAGATGAACGTAAGAGAGTTTCTTATTCATCTACTTTAAATTATTTTTCTTAAGATCAATGGCACATTTAGTAAAGAGCGAAAAATATACAAATGCAAGTAATTAGCATTTGATATATCAACATGAAAAGACGTAAATTAATCTCTTACAAAAAATATTTTTTTAAGTAAACTGAACCTTACGGTTTGATGTCTTAAAATAACAATTTTTTTTATGTTACCTGTCGATATACAAGTCTTGGGTGAATCGCAGAATGACGTGGATAAATTGGAGAACTATTTAAAAATGTATATAATGCAAGGTAACCAAGGTTCCATAAGCTGTTCTAGCATCAATAGTGAACATTAAGTTAAGATAAAATACATTTAAGAACGTTTTATTTGGTAAAAATGCAGTCGTTTATTTAAATCACGCTCTCGTATTACTTTATTGAAACAGAGCTCAAATTTATCATTTTCGATCATAACCTAAATGAAAGATATATTTCATATTTTTACAGTAAAACAAATTGAGAGAGAGAGAGAGAGAGAGAGAGAGAGAGAGAGAGAGAGAGAGAGAGAGTTTATTTTGACACCCCCTTAAAACAGTTTTGAAAGTGAATCAATGTTTAAAGCGTATTTGAGAATGTTAGATTACAGTAAAGTCAGCCACTACTTGCACAATATAACGAGCATGGTGTATTGATATAGTAAACATATAGATATTGTGTCAGATACCGTTTTTAGCTCACCTGAGCTGAAAGCTTATGTGAGCTATTTTGATCACACTTTGTCAGTCTGTAAACTTTTCACATTTCAATATCTTCTCCAGAACTACTCGGCAAATGTCAACATAACTTGGCACAAAGCACTCTTAGGCAAAGGGAATTCAAAGTTATGAAAATTAATGACCACGGCCTTTCACTAGGGGATATTTTAGGAATTGTTAAACAGTTTTGAGAAATTTAAATAATCTTCTTCTCAAGAACCACATGGCTAGGAAAGTTGAATCTTATGTGGAAGCACCCTTAGGTAGTGTAAAGTCAAAGTTGTTCAAATCATGACCCAAAAAAGTAGGCTTGGGCACAATGAAGTGTCAAATTTTTTCATAGGAATATACAGAGTAAATCTTTTATAATCTTCTCGGAAACCAATCAGCCAGGACAGCTGAAATTTATGTGGAAGCATCCTCAGGTATTGTAGATTTAAAGTTGAATAAATATGATCCCCGATGAAAGGCTGGGCCTATATGGGGGGAGGGGGTCAAATTTTTGCATAGAAATATATAGAGTAAATTTCAAAAAATATCAAGATCCATATGGCTAGGAAAATTAAATCTTATTTGAAAGCAACCCCAGGAAGTGTAAAGTCAAAGTTGTTCAAATCATGACACAAGAACAAGAAGTTGGGTAGGGCCAAATTATGAGGGGGGGGGGGTCAAATTTTTACCTAAGAATATAAAGAGTAATTCTTTAAAAATCTTCTTATTAGAAACCAATCAGCCAGGAAAGCTGACATTTATTTAGAAGCACCCTTAGCTTGTGTAGATTCAAAGTTAAGAAACTCATTACTCCCGGGGGTAGGGTGGGGCCCATGGGGGGGGGGGGTCGAATGTTTACATAAGAATAAATAGAGAAACATCTTAAAATCTTCTTCCCAAAAACAAATCAGCCTGGAAAGCCGAAACTTGTGCGAAAGCATCATCAGGTAGTGTAGATTCATGTTTTCTTTCAAATCATGATTCTAAGGGGTTGGATTGGGTTCCAACTGAAGGTGGGGGTGGGACAAATATTTACATAGAAATGAGAAAAACCTTAAAATCATCTAAAAAACTGTTTGTTTAGAAAAGCAGTAACATAAATGAAAGCAATATCAGATAGTGTAGATTCAAATTCGATGAAAAATAAAAATTTTGTAGGACTAGGATGGGATCAAGTTGTACAAGGAAAACATTTTAATTATTCACAAAAAATAAAATCTTACCGTATGGATTTCTTTTATTGTCCGCGAATTTTTTCCGTTTTTCCCGATCTTGATATTTTCCCCAAATTACGACATTTATTTTTACCGATAAGACATTGGGCGCACGGCGGTTGTGACCGGTCAGCAGAGGATGCTTACTCCTCCTTGGCACTTGATCTTCCCTCTATCTTTTTGGAGGTCCGTGTGGCTTGGTTTTGAATTTGTATTTCGTTTTATGGATTTTTGAGATGCTTGACGGTTTGTTCTTGTCCTTTTTTATTATATGCATGAATTTTGACATATTGCTGATTCTTTAAAATTGTTAAGACTTAAGGATGACGTTTACTCAGAATGAAAAAAAAAATCCACTGATGATAATAAAAAACGATCTATTGTGTGTTATAGACCTTTGCTTGTATTGTTATTTCTCACTTTCAGAAAAGTAGGTCAATGACCTACTTTTTGAGTTAATGGCCCTTGAATATTTATTGAAAATTCAAGAAAAATCCCATAAAATTTTACACTACGATTGAGATTTTCTTATTTATAAAATTATTACAAATAATTAAACACTTTAAAAAATAAGATACAGTTTACGAATGGTAGTGGCACTAAATAAGTACACAACATTAAGATTTCAGCATCAATTTTTAAAAATAATTCAATTCGAATTTCCTCTATCAGTTTTCAAATCCCTACCCATTTTTGATTCAATTTTACAAAAAATTGAATGATGATAATACAAAAACATTTATGATATTGAACTACTTATATTGGCCTTATTTTGTTGGCATAAAATTTATATGAGGTCAATGATCAAAATTTTGAAATATGTCTTTTATCGTTTTTAAGCATTTTTCAATATTATTATTATTCGTGCCATGAGATTGTTTTAATGAATAAGTGAGGTAAAACCAACGGAAAATATGCAAAAATACGTAGACTTAAATATAAAATCCTAACTTTTAATATTAGACTACTGCCAAAAATCTTTTAGCAGAAAACAAAATCTGCCAAATATAGTTTGAATTTCCTCTGTTTGGCTAAAATTCAATTTTTGTTTGAGCCTAATTCCATAATAAAGTAAAACCATTGAATGTTTTGTCAATAATAATTCATTTCATAAATATTTTTTGTGTTTAGAACAAATTTTACTCATTACATTGAACTTTTTAACAATCGGAATTTGAGAGCTCAAACCCTGAGTAAATAACACCCTTAAGTCCTTGGACAATTCTTGGGTTCAGAGTTTGATGTAGGTTTACATCCCGTATATAGACAATTGTTTAGGAATATTTTGAGAAGTGAAATGCTCAACATGCGATATGACTAAAAAGCATCCTGAGACCTGATTATAAACATAAGAATATCAAATAGGGTGGAAGTTTCATTTATACAGAATCTACATATTCCACATTCTCCAGATATTTTGAATAATGAATTTTATGCTGATTTTGTCATGCCTACTGTTGCTCAGGTGAGCGATGTGGCCCATGTGCTTCTTGTTTTACATTGAGTTTTTGTGACTGTGACGTAGGAAAAAGACTGCAGTACTTGTAGCATTAACTTTTTAGCTCACCTGAGCTGAAAGCTCAAGTGAACTTTTTTGATCACATTTTCTCCGTAGTCCGCTTGTCCGTCCGTTTGTCCGTCTGTCCGTCCGTCTGTAAACTATCCACATTTCAAACTTCTTCTCTGAAACCACTCGGCCAATTCAACAAATTTGGCACAAATCATTGCTATAGAAAGGTGATATTAAATTGCAGAAATGAAAGACTGATCCTTATTTAAAACGGAGATAACCTCAAAATTGTAGAAAAAGGGGTGCATATAAAAAAAATCTCTAGAGCTAATGAGTCAAATTCAACGTAATTTTGCATAAATAACCCTTATCGAAAGGATAATATAAATTGAAAAACTTATAGGCGAATTCTGTTTCAAGTTTGAGTAATTTACGAAAACAAAGAGATAATCGCGGTCAGTTAGTGTTTAACTCGGGTTCGGTATTACATATCGAAAACGAAAGTTCTTTGTTTAAGGTGGCTCTGTACAACACTTTTTGATGACACAGTACGCAAAAAAAGTAAATCTGGAAGCATGCAATTCCGGTACTGGCTGATTTAAACTGAGGCGAATTGTATGGGGACCGCTCTTTTGAAAAATTTGTTAAATGAATAGATTTAATTTGATAATTAGAAAATTCATTACTTACAAGTAATGTGGTATGTGACACTTTCATGTTGTGTGGTATTATTTATCGAAATAAACAATAAAATCAAGTATAATTTTTTATATAGTTTCTTTCCCATCATCGATATCTTATGGCGTAGCGCAATGGGTTAGTGGGTTAACTACAAACCTTGGTCTTTTTTTAAACTTTTTTTTTAAACGTATTTTTTGGTTGAATTCTGTGAAAGAAAATTCTAAACCGGTGAAATTATTTCAATTATAATATACTTTAATCCATATGAATATTGACAGATCGTGACAAGCAAAAAAAAAAAGGAATTTGAGTACGGCTATGTCTAACTTTGCAAAAAAACTCCACTAGTTCCGACGCCTATGCATTGATTTAATAGTTCTTTAACATATCACATGACAACATTTTTCATTCGAGTGTATTCATCGATCAAGTGACTGAGGTTATAAAACGTCACACGAGTTCATGCCTGGTAAAAAACAATCGTTTATAATGCGGAAAACCAATTAAATTTTTTAATGTTTATATTTTGAGCGCCTTGCGGTACAGTTTTTTTTCCTTTCACATATAGGAATTTTTTAATAAAATACAATAACGAGCTAATACAAGGTAGCTGAAGATGAATATAACCTATATGCATATTCTCATATATAATTTGATCGTTTATAAAGTGAGGGTGCAGAACTAAAATAAAGGGAATTGTAATTTAACAGTGTACTCCTACCAGAAATTTAGTTTTATATCTTGCTTAGGATCTTGTTTTTGGTAAAAATGGTATTTCATAAGGGTACAATGTCGAAGATTAAGTCTGGGGAAATAAGTGCAAAATTTGGATACAGTTTACTTACTGGTATTCTTTCTTTGTTTTTCTACCAAGGGACCATATGGCACAATATCATTTGAACACCCATATAAGAAGCTATTGTTGCTCAGGTGAGCGATGTGGCCCCATGGGCCTCTTGTTTTAGAAGTGCGATATATCTGTGCAAAGCTTATTATGACTGTCGTCCTTAAATGCGTGATAGAATGAAACTATTCCTATAAAAATAGATTGGATAGAGAATCAAAAATAAAACGTTTTTCATCTGATCAAGAAGTGGAAAGACATTAACAGAGAACGTGTCAAAGGGGGGGAGGGGGGATTGCTTGTATTTTGAAATTTATTTATAGATACAAATAAATTAATTTTAATCTGAAAAATGCAATACCATGTTGCCTTTTGTCAATACTATATCATGTTCACCCTATGTCATCAAACAACAGAGGCGAAATATGAGAAAGAGTCCGCTGAAAAGTACAGACAAATGAATCAAGCCTCCCAAGACGAAAAAGTTGATTGGACTCGCATGACGCAACAATGGCCGGATACTCCAGAACGAGGTAAGATTGTTGATGTTAGATGAATTTCTATATCAAATCTATCAATTTAGGGGGATTAAAATCTGTCATTTTATTAGAACCTTTTTCATTTTAAAAGACACTGAAAGTCCTAGCTTGTGTATACGGTTTGCAGATATAGAGGCAAGGTTTTTCCATACCTGAATCCCCTTTTTAAAAAATATTTGAAATGCTACAGAAAATTTAAGCTAAAATGTATAATTAAAACAATCCTCAAATCGCCCCTATAAATATCAAACAAAGGCATTTCAAAACAATCAAAATGAAACATTTTAACGACCTCTACGTTTATTTCTATTTAGATGTAGTAAGGCATTCTCTAAATTATCGACATTGCAAGGTAACAATGATACATTGGTGTGTCAGTGGTTGGTACCTCAACGCGTTAGCATATATATCATCCAAACTTAGTTAGAATGTTTACATTTACAAAACTATTACAGATTGTAGCAATCTACTTCATGGAAAGCTCATATTAAAACAAATCAATAGTAAAATTTTTATATATATTCTGATTATTATTCTGTTAGTGAAAAAATCTTGAGAATGTTATACTTTTTTGATGGTTCAGAACAGAAATTGTCACAAAAAGTCATAATTCCAGAATAAGGGGTAGGGGTAATTCTTTATGTAGTATCTCTTTTGAATGCTAAGAAAATGGCCATGAAATTTATTAATTATAAAGCAGATGCTAAGGTTGTTACATGAAATTTTATATAAAAAAAAATAAGAACTGCTTGTGTGACAAAACTCTAAAATTTGAAATGTTAATTTTAGCAATATTTTGATAATTTTAGGATATTTCTATGTAAAAAGCCAATGATGAAAATGATTTTGAAATTTGTTTCCGATCTTAAAGTTTATGATTGCATAAATTAGCCAACAAATTTCATCGAATTACATAACAATTGGAAACAAGAGACCAATAGGCCTAAACGGTAACCTGAGTAGCTGATATGTTATACTATAGCCCATAAACAAACTTTTCAAGGAATCTCATACAGATATATGCATTTAATTAACGAGGCCGAGTACAGTTCGAGTATGCACGCTTTCGCATTGTGACCTCATCATTTTGCTTGGTTGACGCCATGACGTAATAGTTTATACTGCAGATAATTAGCAAAATTTGTTGAAATAGCTCGTTTGAGGCGTAAAATGGATATTATGTTGTAGAATAAACATAAATGTCTTGAAGTATAAGCTATATTTAGGTTCGGGTCGAAAACGTGAAAAGGGTTCAGTTTATTTGACAATTTAATGCCTTATAACAATACATTTGATAAGTAAAACAGAAAAAGGACAGAAGTTAAAAAAAAATGAAAATATGTGCAATAGTGATACATTTCAAGCAAAAACCCACAGTGTCCTATGTTAAAAATTTACAAACTTTGAGATGACCCCCTGTAAATACAAACGGTGTGGTAAATATTCTATTTTTGTATCTTAAAATAATAATTATAACAGTAAAATTCATGAAAAAATTTTCATTAAAAAATCTAGGACAGAACAGATTACACCTTGTCTCAAAAGGTTTCAATCTTGAATAGAAAAATTATAAAGGACTATGTGCAGTATGGTCAAATATCTGCCCCCGATTTCAACCAATTTTTAAATAGTATCGTATAAAAATAAAATCTTCACAAATCATTGTATGGAGGATGCCTATAACTTTAATCTTGATTTTAGTCATCATTGCTCATTCACTGTTTATCTAAGACGTCACCTAAATGACCTTATTCCCGCAAATTTGCAAACAAATGAAAATATTCTCATTTTTGCTCTATTTTTTACATTCGGAAGTATAGAGCGCAGGTCTGCTCAAGTGCAAATTTAATTTATTTTTTTTTTCTTCGGATAGTTATACACATTATACTAAAAAAATGGTACTTAAGCAAGCCTGCGCTCGATGTTTTCCAGTCGAAAAACCATCGGAAAACACCCATATTTTGCTACAGAACATTAATTTATCAAAATAATGCAATATCCATGACGTCATTTCTACATTATGACGTCACTATGGTGATAACGTTTTACATCTTTATTTCCAATATGATTTTAACTATCTTTAACCTTAGTTTTAAAGCTCTTTCTAAAACTTTGATTTTGGGGGCAAAAAATGCATAAAACCGCACATAGTCCTTTATAATAACAACTGCCTTTCTGCCTGAAATGTTTAAAAAAGGACTATTAAACCTATAATTCATCATAACCATGCATTTAGTTTATAAAAAATAAATATCTGGGAGCAGAGAAGAAGATTTTCTAAGATTTAATACATTTTTACTTTATGGCCAAATTGGCCCCAACCTATAGCCTGAACCCCTGACCCAGGGGCCATGAGTTTTATAATTTTGGTAGAGGGGTTCATTGACATCTTAATCATGCTTTTAATTTTTACCAAAAATATATAAGAGTCGAGAAGATTTTCTAAGATATAATACATTTTTACTATATGGCCACATTTTTTATATAATATAATATTAATTTTCATTTATATCCATTAAATAATAAAATTGAAATTGATAAAAAAAAAATCATAATGCCAAAAAAGAGGAGAATTCCTATTAAAATATCTCCCTTGCAATGTTAGAGAAAAGTAATGAAAATGATATATGCTGTAGAGGACATTTTAACGTTGATTTGTTTTAAAAAGAATCGTTAACAAATACAATTTAAAGTAGAAAAATCTTACTTTCGTGTATGTTTACTTGTACGTGTGATAAAAAAGGAAAACTTAGATGGTACTAAATAACCTATCAAGAATGATAAGAGGTATTTCACCAAACGTCAAAAAAGTGCTACCAGTCGCGAGAAATAAAGTTTTTGCACATATATTTTATGTATACACATAATCTCATCAGTGATGAATGCAATAGTAAGAAATGATATGGCTTGATTGCAATAAAAATCGTTTTTTTCCAATTCCATCAAGCAACCGGGAGAGGTCGAGGATGGTCCACACAAATGTACACGCCAATGAACCAAGCCTCTCAGTCCGAGGATGTTGGTGGGAACCACATGTCGGAGGCAGTGAAGCATCTTTTAGGAATAGGTAAGAAAATGTTGCTGGACGATAATTTTCTAATTCATTATGTCAGTAACTTTTTAGACATTTTTAATCTACTTTTTAACCATTTATATATTCCAATACTGCTGATTTCAGACGAAAAAGTGGCAATTGTTAAACCTATAAGAAAGCCAATTTAAGGATTTTGCGGAAAAACTACGATTTTAATACTTTGTTTTAACCATATGTCATTTATACCAACTCTAGTTTATTTGTGAAGTTTCAAGAAAATCGTCCATTTGTTTCTTTATAGTGACCATCTCAAAATAGAGGAAAATTTACTGTAGGAAAATACAGGAAACTGTCATTTTTTGAACTTCGAAGCAGATTAGAAAAAAATGCTATAATAGTTTTTTCCCCCAAACTGCCATACATGTATATAATTAGTAATATCATTACCTACCTTATATGTAAAACACACTAATAAATACTGTCTGACTTTTTGTGAGGAACATTTCAAAATAATTAAATGCACTAAATTTTGCTATATATTTAGAACATTACAATTACAAATGAAGATTACTTAAAAAATAAGGAATATGTTTTTGAAGAAAGCATCATTCTGTGTATAAAATTTCAACGCCGTACAATTTTTACTTTTTCTTTAAAGTTTCAATTTATTAAACGTCTTAAATTTGCAATGGCGATTTTCTTCTACCGCAAAACGGAACAACTGTTATAGTTATAAAATTTCAAAAATTAGATATTTTTATCTGCATTTAGTTTTAGTGTTTAAGTGTTCAATTTTATATTTGATATCGAAAAAAAAAATAATATCATAAGAAGTATAAATCTACTGTATTATACTAGAATGCGCAAAAACATGCGCAATGAAAAATAAAGTCGGCCTCCATAACTAATAGCTCGTTTGAAGTGATGGTACCCGGTTACATACTACATGAAAATAAGTTAATACTTAGCTAGTATTCTGAATATATACAACACTTAAAATGGCAATTGACTCTAGCAATTACAATTGTCAAATTTTCGGGACAATCAGTTTCTTCTTCAGGGCACAAAACATACATTTTATTGACTATAAGCACAGAAAACCAAAATTGTTTTTCGTTGTTTAGATAATGCTTTTCTTTGCAGATACGATTTATTATTTTTACCCATAGAAAAACACGTTTTGAAAGTTGTTCCGATGAATATTTAGTTACAAACAGTATAACCTTTAAAAATGCATTACAAGTTTTATTATTATAAATATCATATAAATATCAATTAATCAAGGAAAGGTTCGTTATGCTGTCACTCAAATGCCGTCACCCATGAACCAACAAGCACTAATGAACCAAGCCTCTCAGTCCGAGGATGTTGGTGGGAACCACATGTCGGAGGCAGTGAAGCATCTTTTAGGAATAGGTAAGAATGTTGCTGGACGATAATTTTCTAATTCATTATGTCAGTAACTTTTTAGACATTTTTAATCTACTTTTGAACCATATGAATATTCCAATACTGCTGATTTCAGACAAAAAAGTGGCAATTGTTAAACCTTTAAGAAAGCCAAATTTAGGGTTTTACGGAAAAACTACGATAGCTATACTTTGTTTTAACCATATGTCATTTATACCAACTCTAGTTTATTTGTGAAGTTTCAAGAAAATCGTCCATTTGTTTCTATATAGTGACCATCTCAAAATAGAGGAACATTTACTATAGGAAAATACAGGAAACTGTCATTTTCTGAACTTCGAAGCAGATTAGAAAAAATGCTATAATAGTTTTTTCCCCCAAACTGCCATACATGTATATAATTAGTAATATTATTACCTACCTTATATGTAAAACACACTAATAAATACTGTCTGACTTTTTGTGAGGAACATTTCAAAATAAATAAATGCACTAAATTTTGCTATATATTTGGAACATTGCGAATGAAGATTACTAAAAAATAAAGAATATGTTTTCGAAGAAAGCATCATTCTATGTATAAAATTTCAACGCCATACAATTTTTACTTCTTTTTTAAGTTTCAATTTATTAAACGTCTTAAATTTGCAATGGCGATTCTCTTCTATCGCTAAACGGAACAACTGTTATAGTTATAAAATTTCAAAAATTAGATATTTTTATCTGCATTTAGTTTTAGTGTTTAAGTGTTCAATTTTATATTTGATATCGAAAAAAAAAATAATATCATAAGAAGTATAAATCTACTGTATTATACTAGAATGCACAAAAACATGCGCAATGAAAACTAAAGTCGGCCTCCATAACTAATAGCTCGTTTGAAGTGATGGTACCCGGTTACATACTACATGAAAATAAGTTAATACTTAGCTAGTATTCTGAATATATACAACACTTAAAATGGCAATTGACTCTAGCAATTACAATTGTCAGATTTTCGGGACAATCAGTTTCTTCTTCAGGGCACAAAACATACATTTTATTGACTATAAGCACAGAAAACCAAAATTGTTTTTCGTTGTTTAGATAATGCTTTTCTTTGCAGATACGATTTATTATTTTTACCCATAGAAAAACACGTTTTGAAAGTTGTTCGGGTGAATATTTAGTTACCACAGTATAACCTTTAAAAATGCATTACAAGTTTTATTATAAATATCATATAAATATCAATTAATCAAGGAAACGTTCGTTATGCTGTCACTCAAATGCCGTCACCCATGAACCAACAAGCACTAATGAACCAAGCCTCTCAGTCCGAGGATGTTAGTGGGAACCACAAGTCGGAGGCAGTGAAGCATGTTATAAGAATAGGTATGAATGTTGCTGGACGATAATTTTCTAATTCATTATGTCAGTAACTTTTTAGACATTTTTAATCTACTTTTGAACCATATGAATATTCCAATACTGCTGATTTCAGACAAAAAAGTGGCAATTGTTAAACCTTTAAGAAAGCCAAATTTAGGGTTTTACGGAAAAACTACGATAGCTATACTTTGTTTTAACCATATTTCATTTATACCAACTCTAGTTTATTTGTGAAGTTTCAAAACAATCGTCTATTTGGTTCTTTATAGGGACCATCTCAAAATAGAGGTACATTAACTATAGGAAAATACAGGAAACTGTCATTTTCTGAACTTCGAAGCAGATTAGAAAAAATGCTATAATAGTTTTTTCCCTCAAACTGCCATACATGTATATAATTAGTAATATCATTACCTACCTTATATGTAACCTTTAAAAATGCATTACTAGTTTTATTTTTAAAATATCATATACATATCAAATAATCAAGGAAACGCTTGTTATCCTGTCACTCAAATGCCGTCACCCATGAACCAACAAGCACTAATGAACCAAGCCTCTCAGTCCGAGGATGTTAGTGGGAACCACAAGTCGGAGGCAGTGAAGCATGTTATAAGAATAGGTATGAATGTTGCTGGACGATAATTTTCTAATTCATTATGTCAGTAACTTTGTAGACATTTTTAGTCTACTTTTGAACCATATGAATATTCCAATACTGCTGATTTCAGACGAAAAAGTGGCAATTGTTAAACCTTTAAGAAGGCCAATTTAAGGATTTTGCGGAAAAATACGATTTCAATACTTTGTTTTAACCATATTTCATTTATACCAACTCTAGTTTATTTGTGAAGTTTCAAAAAAATCGTCTATTTGGTTCTTTATAGGGACCATCTCAAAATAGAGGTACACTAACTATAGGAAAATACAGGAAACTGTCATTTTCTGAACTTCGAAGCAGATTAGAAAAAATGCTATAATAGTTTTTTCCCTCAAACTGCCATACATGTATATAATTAGTAATATCATTACCTACCTTATATGTAACCTTTAAAAATACATTACTAGTTTTATTTTTAAAATATCATATACATATCAATTAATCAAGGAAACGCTTGTTATCCTGTCACTCAAATGCAATCACCCATGGACCAACAAACAGAAGCAGAAGTCAATCGGCTTCTCTATTCGATATTTATGTTGGAGCAATCATATGTTAAAGCACGTAAGATATTTTCTTATTTATCTTTATTTAATCAATGATAATTTTGTATTCACAAGTACTGTCATATTAAGTTAAAAACGAGCTGGTAACGCATTTGATAAATAAACCTTCTCTGTAAAGTCGAAAAACGATCCTTTATTAAAAGAATTTGTGGGTTTAAGGGGCTGTTGTTTTACCTAAAAAAAATACTCAATGTTCTGTTGAATACTGAGCTGGCCCCTTAAAATCTACACTTTAGAGTAATTTCTTACCCATTGAAGAGCAATTACAATTGAAGAATATTGATCACGTATTGTAAAAAACACTAACTGTACTGACTGCATGTGATGTCCAAGGTTGTAGTCCCCTCTGATATCAAGGAGAAAAACTATATTTTATAAACTTTACAAAATTGGCTTAAAACGGTTTTTTAATATGACTATATACCTTCTTAAATTTATGTTACTTTATAAAAAGAAGGTCTTCAAATGTCCGTTAGCGTAACTTTTCAACGTAAATGAGGTTATAAAATTATTAGCTCGAAATGATAATCTGTGGCAGAAAAATGACCCAACTTGTCAGAAAAAAACATTAATGTACATCAGAAAAACTGTCTACCTTAATTTTTAACTTCACCATCATCATTCTATGATCATTCTATGATTACTTTTCGTGGTTATTATATTGACGTTGAGCATGTGTTTCAAATATTGATTGACTAAGATTAATTATGATATTAAGGAAACTGAATTTCATGTCACATATTTCAAAATAACATTTATTTTCTATATGTTAATTATTGATATTTGTTGTATTTTTAACAGGTAATAAACACGCCAACTGTGAAGAGGTGCAAAGTAAATTAGATGAATTGTATAAACTCGAAAATTATTTAAAAAATATAAAAGGTATCTCACCATCAGTTTGTCAAATTCAATTTTAAATAGTTATGGGGTTGGCAATGGGTTTTAAGTTGAAATAAATTACATTATAAAACTTTTTATGTGGTACAAAAACAGTCCTTATTTCTAATGGATAAATTTAGTTACTTTCTGACGCTTTGTCAACATCAAAAACAGTGCACCGACACCAACAAATGCAGTTAATGTATTGCAACTGCTATAAAGTTGTACGAGATACACAAGGAAAGTATCAATAAATTTTCACACAGAGAGAGCGAGAGAGAGAGAGAGAGAGAGAGAGAGAACGAGAACCTACCCTTTATTCTCGATTTTACACGTATAACTATCTCTTTTACCCTAATTTTATCTAAATCATACACAGAAAGTGTTTAAAAGCCAATAAGTCAATGAGTCATTACTTATTTTTTTGTGTTATTATCATTTTCCTGAATTGATATTCTTCTATAAAAGGAGACACGGTTTGTCGCTATATTAGAATTGCACGATGTTTATCTTACCTTTGACCTCCAGATTATTATTAAATGGCCCTTTCCATCGTTGCAATGATAAGGTTTTATTAATTCTAATCCGCTAAGAGTTAAATTAATTTTGAAAAAATTAGAACGAATGTTTAATCTCACGGAGTCGAATGCCGATTTTTTGGGTGTTTTTATATTGTTATTTGTCTTTTTTTGAAAAAGGTGCCGACCCCCAAGGCCTTTACGAAGTGAAGAATAGATTGAAAAAAATATTGGAGCATGCTAAAAAAATATCAGAAGGTATCTCTTATTAAAATTATATAAAATTTTAAGCAGCTCTAGCATTTATAGATATCGTCTGTTTATGTTTGATAGAGGTATGCCGAAAGCCTATGTTTATCTATGGATAAAAGAGAAATAATCTTCAAAAAGAATTTAATATCATGGTACCATTTGTCAATAAGTAATGTTTACTAATGTCATCAAACAGCAGACGAAAAAAGTAATGTGTCTGCTCGAATATACACTCCGATGCAACAAGCCTCCCAAGCCGAAGGAGTTGATTGGAACCGCATGACGCAAATAGCACAGAGGGCGTCAGAATCAGGTAAAATAGATTCCAATATAAATTTCTCAATGTTTTGGATCAATGTTCAATTTCACATTTCAAAACAGATATTTAAGCAAATACTAAATAAACAGATTTTCAACTATAAGCGGCTTTATTTAAACTGTCACGCGTGATTTGAAAAACTAGACAATATAAAGAGGACAAGAGTTTTTTAGGGGATGCAGACTCTGTAAATGAACAAACAAATATTAACTAAAGTTTAAAAACCAACAAGATATTAATGAAAAAATAAAAATGGATATGGAGTTGTTTTTAGTTACTGATAAACTAGTTAATAAACCAAGATTATCAACAGTCTTGGTTGAAATTTTTTTTTCGTAGGTTATACAACGACCTTGTCAGCAAATACAATTTTCCGCTAGATCAAATGCTGACTTACGTTTTCCATACTTTTTGTTTGGAAATTATTTTTCTCTAAATTGTCGGATTTCTTTCCTTTTCTCGATTCCGATTAAGAGCACACAGCAAATGTGACCGGTCCCTCTTCTATGACACCTGATCCAAATCCTATTTTTTGCAGAGGTCCGTGTTTGCTCTGCACCTGTTTTGAATTTTTCGTTTGGACTTTTGATTTTGAACATTGTTCGTAATTACCGCATTGCATTTAAATTTTTGATTTTTTAAATTCAAAAGTGCACATTTTTCACCTTTTTGACATAATCCACCTTAATTAATTATATCATTAAAAAAAATCACGGTTATTTTATTAAATGGATGCAAATAACAAATACATGTACCGATTTAAAACGTCATTTAGCTTTAATTCTATTGCATTTTTTTGTTATTTGTACATGTATACATGCTGACCCGGATGACAAATTATTAAATTATATCATAAATACATTTTTTCTATTGAAAACTGTTTTAAACTAGTGGTGTTTGGTGTCCAAGCAGCGTAGTTGACAATGTACTCGCTTCTAACCGCTGCATGCGACCCAAGTTTGATCCTCATGATCGACAGTGGTTGTATGTGATAGGGTATGGCGGATACGTTGGTTCTCTCCCGGTACTCCGGCTTCCTCCCACACCAATGACACCCTTGTGCTAACACCCGTGCCAAAAATTTATTATGTCATTGAAATGCTTATGGCGAAAAGGGTTGATCAAAGGCAAAAAATCATGGATAGATATTTTTGAAGCTATTAATGGTGTTCAAATTGTTCACAAATTACTTAAAATAAAAAAAAATTAAAGTGGGTATGAGAACACTATTCATAAAAAGCCGGTATGGAAAGGTGTCAAAATAATCAGTGATTTTTTGACGTGAATGGAAATCATTTACCCTGTGATATTTATCAACATATATTAGATATGAATATCTGTACTATGCAGTATAACAGTGTAGTAAATGGCATCTCAAAATGACTCAAATGTTTTCTTACAAAAAAAATCATACACTAAATATACTTATATATAATAAATCTTTGTTGTTGCATAATAAATGTACTAATGAAGTGTATAAACATAAACTCCAGTAACGTAATTCCATTACTAAGTGGGAATCAAAGTTTGTTCAATATGAAGCCGAAATATGTGTTAATAATGCTCTTAATGTATGATTTAAGACAACCAAAGGCAGTTAGCTATAATAGTTACAACTTAGATTACTTTATAGAAATCAACCTGTAAATTATTACTTAAAAATAAATAACGTGGTGTCCTCTGACTGTTGCTTATTTTGTAAACATGAAGTTGAGACACTTCAGCAAGTTTTCATAAATTGTGAAAAAGTATCCACAATATTGGGCAACTTGAGCTTGCATATTTACCTTGCTACTTCCTCAAGAATTGGTTTTAAAGGGGTGTGGTAATGATTTTCAAATTGATAAAAAAAATTTCGATTTAAATGTTCACAATGCTTTAGGAAGGTAATTTTGATAGGTAACCAAAATTTGAGAGTCATTTTTTTGAGTTATAAGCCACTTACAGAGCTGACAATTCTTTGCTATGTAAACAAAGCTTTTGTTAACATTTGAATGTTTAAGTGAAAATTCCAGTTTTAGATCTCAAATGAATATGTTAATCGTTAGGAACTGTTAATTTATGCTTAAAATGAATAAGAAGATAGACATATCATCTTTAAACATTTTTTTACAGGTATATTGAACCTATGTCAACAAAAACAGGTCACGAGCCTTGTTTACATGACGAAGAATTGTGGGTCCTGTATCTTGCTTAAAACTCATCGACTGACAGCAAAACTTCATTTGATCATTAGAAATGCATTGCTAAAGCATTACAAATAATTAAAACAGAGGGAAAAAATTGACCAAAATCGTGACCATGCCCCTTTAATGTGGTTAATATCTTATTAGGTCAAGTTCCATTGTAGAAAAACAACAAAGTTATTAATTTAGTTATTCTATGTTCAAAGCAATATTTGTTTACTTGTTTAAAACAAGACAATCTACATTGCCTTTCTGGTCTTTTATCTTATTTATTCAACAAATACAAGGTCGAAAAATATATTGCTTGTAAGAATCGTCAAATGCATACATTTGTCATTACCTGGCTACCCTGGTTATTTATCTTTGACACCATCATTCACTCCTAGTCATGTTATTTGTCGTAATTTACTTTTTATTTATAAATTTTTATTTAAGTTCTTTCATCTGTCTTTATATTTTCCTCTTTTATACTTACCTTGGGTTTTTTTGTTCTTTATTATTGTATTATTTCGTTTTGTTTAATTTTTTGTTTTGTTTTTATTTTTTGTTTTGCTTTGTTATTTTCTCAATTGAAGCAGCTTATTCCAATATAATTGAATGTAAGTGAGCGAGCATGTGTGAATGAAAGGATATTCTAAAAACACCTGTTGCATTTAGTTAATATGTTTCTTGGAAAACGAAATAAAAAAGAGATATCTATATAAATTGTAGAACTTGTTTGAATCGTTGTAAAATAAATAAAGTTTATTCAACCTTGTGGCTATCAGTTCTCAGTTATATTCAAGAAACATATTGTGATAACAATGACTTTGGTATCGTTAATTTTTCATCAGATAACTTAAGAAATAATCCTGGTGGCTCTATGTGGAGGTATATGGAGGACGATACGAGGCAATTTCCGAGTGAACAAGAGGAAATTACTTCACCTAATAGACGCCATAACTCACCATCTTCACCACCAATGCGTAGCGAAAGCAGAAGAGGTTCCTGGTCTACAAACTCTCGTAAGATAAAACACATGTTAATTAAATTGACTAATACGTTTAATTTAATGCATCACAGATAAAAAAGAGATTTAAAAACAATTTTTAAAAAAGCAAATGGTGAAATGATAAGAATCAAATTACAAATGCCGATTACAAATGTTTTAAATCGGCTCAGAATTGACTCAATCCCAACTCTTGTAGTATTTTTATCAGACCTATCAATGCTGACCGGATAAACCTGTGAATTATATTAAAAATCAGGCATTGCATTTTGTAAGCTGTTTAAATCAGTTATCATCAGTTTTAACTATTATTCCAAAAATATACTGCGGTATCATTGACTTTGGTGATGTTTGTGTTTCTGTCAGGTAACAGAACTTAGTCGTGATGCCCTTGGTACATGTATGGGCCATTCATTTAATGATTAACTATATCAAATGCCCTCAAGTAATTTTCCTTAAAACTCATTCTTTGCACCGCCATTTCGTTACAAAAACAGTTGGTCTTCCCATTCTAGAAAGATGAAATAAATTTCACCGTCAGGTATTAATTCACAATTAACTTTTAGAGATGTGTCGAAAGAGTCGCCATAGTTCACTCATTCACTGTAAAACAGCGGTCTCCAAAAAACTCTCCCATAAAAATGGAAATTGCTACCCATAAATACAGGAGCCAGAAATAATTCAGCATCCAAGAACACTCCTTATCTGTCAGCTATTGACCTTCCGCAGGGATAGAAAATTTAGCAGCAAAAACAAGGCGAAAAAGACACCATATAAAAAATTAACAAAAGAAAATCATATATACTACCGGAAAACTATTCAAATGTGTGTTGTTAAAAACGAAACAAAATGAGTTTTTAAATACCTGATGTATTTCTAAAGACAAGCCCCCGATAGATACGGGATGACGACCACGTCTATCGGCTGGATTTCCCGGGTTCTATCCCATGCATGTTTTTACTTGACTATTTTAAAGTATAAACAAGGGGCTTCCCACTGGATTGATATGTAACCATGGAAACCAACGGCTGAAGTTTTAAAATAAGGGGCTCCCCAAAGGTTTGTTATGTATATAACAGAAGGGTGAACCAAAAGAAATTAAAAACAACACAACGAATTTCAGTTTGTTACATAAATCAAAAACTAAACATTACGATGAATTATAAATAACTGCTTAAAAACCATTTCGATATTTCATGTTTAGTTGTGTAATTAAACCCAGTGATAAGGGGTGTTCAATTACATTGTTTTAACATACATGTGAGCCATTGTCGACTCAAGTGCAGATAATTGTCTGATTAATGGTTATGGTTTCTTCATTAACAATGCAATTTAAAGTTGATAGTTAATAAGGTATAGTTGCCACGCAAATTTACTTCTTGTTTTCATCTGCTGAAAATAATATAGTGTGTGAAGCCAGGATTGAACATCAAATCTACTACATTGAAAAATCTACTACCTTGAAAAATCTACTACCTTGAAAAACTTTTTTGCTAAAATTAAACAGACAGAATTTGCATGGAGGGAAATAAATTCAAAAAATATTATATATCGACCAAAATTAATGGTATACGGGGTAGGCCAAAACCCACTGAATTTGTGATCCGCAAAAAAGGTTATACGCTATATTATGCAAGATATACATTAGACTACAAATTCATTTCATGAATTTCTTTTTTTTTAAAGAGAGAGAGAGAGAGAGAGAGAGAGAGAGAGAGAGAGAGAGAGAGAGAGAGAATGCGACACCACACGTGTTTAAGTATAATAAAGTTAATTCTGCGGGGTAAATAGTTAGCACTGGAAAAAATCAGTTGAAAAAAGAAATTAAATATTAAGCAAAACGTATCAATGATGTTTGATTAATGTGTATTAACATGTAATTGTTTGTGCATTATTTATGACAATTATACATGTATGTCGTTTATCTCTTAAGCTTATCAAGAGGAAACTCGCCAGGTTCAGGCTCAAATGCAGTTACCTATGGTCCAAAGAGTCTTGAATACAGGTGTTAACCCAAACCGTGTGAGAAATGTCATAGAGAGAAGGCTAAGAGAAACAGGTACGAATGTTGCTTATAGCATAACAAATATCACTTTTTTGAAATAGTTTATGCAATTTACAAAGCTGAAAATGATTTAGGTAACCTTTATCTTATAGGTATAACAATTACATAATGAGTAAACAAAAACGAAGAAAAACATTCAAAATTAAAATATGTCTTTTTAATAATATCAATCACCAACAGTACAGTTTTGACCCCTTTAATCTAATTCATTGAAATTGCAACTCTGTTTACTTCCATCTGATAAAATGACTTTCATGTTGTTCAGTTAATCAAATGTAGCAAGTTATCCAAAACATATTCGTTCAGTAATGGTAACAAACGACATACAGCATACTTGTAAAGTCTGTTTTTTTAACTGAGACGGTTTGTTTGAAAACATGCGTATTTACAAAAAAACATATGGATCTAGTTTCTCATCTAAAATGCAGTGTCCAAACATGCGTTTCATTTCCTCAGTTTGTAACAATTGCAAATATAAGATTTTCGTAAAAAGAATCAGTAAAGACACTTTCAAATAAAACTAGAACTTTTTTTGTCTTCAACAAAAAGTAAGGGCTTTTCGACAGCCCTAGTTTCCCCTTTTTTTTAAATGGCTAAAAAATTTTGTCAAATCTATTTCAAAATTTTCTGAACACCGTGGTATAACCAGTTGCTTAGATATGAAGTCATGGGTAGTGCAGTGTGAAAAGAAAGATAACTCCAGAACTTAACAAGTAGCTACACATCTAATTTCCAGAAGAACATTTTCAAAAAATCATTTCAAAGTAAGTATTCATTCCTTGGACGCAAAACTTGGTATGCGGAGAGTATTTGTGCTCTACATTCTTAGAGCAAAGCGAGATAACTCTTCCAAAATATGATTTTGAAATTTAAACAAGTAATGATCTTTAGGCCCTTCAAACCCCTATAAGGAGTTAAAAAGTGGCCCCTCGGACCATAATTTTTAAATTGTACTCTTTATTCTGAACTATTAACCGAAAAGATTTTGAAAATCGGATGAAAAATAAAAAAGATACAGCTAAAGGGCTGTTTTCAACTTTGACCCCTCTAGATCCCTTATTTTTCAAAATTTTAATCCCAAAACCTTTTCCGGTCTCCGTATTTTGTCCTTCATTATAGAAATTAAATATGAAAATAATTACTTGAAAACTCTTTGAGAAAACGTGGCACGCATGAATTCAGTTTAACATTAAAACACCCATAGACGATTTTTAATCAACTTATAAAACCGGAAGTTCTCAATGGTTTCAAACGAAACTTTAAATATATGATAATTTTGACAGTTTTAACATTTCCCATTCCTCATTTAACAAATTTGGTGGTTATTTCAATTTTTATTTTTTTCATCCCCCCCTTTTTTCATAGTTTGAAGTCTAATATCTCGAAAACAGCAAGAGATAGAAAAAAGTTGTCGCTTACAATTTTGTATATCAAACTATGAAGTATCTAAATCCAAAATTTCATAGTTTATAATTAAAAAATAAAATAGATACAAAGGTCCTTTTAATATTTTGTTTTTTACATGTGTAAACCGGAAGTATATAGACCGGAAGTCCAAAAACGGACATACGGGAGAACTAAACAATTGCTAAAAGAATCTAATAATAAATTTTTATTTTTCGGTTCCGTTTTCAAAAAATCCATGACGAAACTTTGTCGAGAAGAATAATAATAACTAGACCTATTTTTGTCTCCAACAAAAAGGAAGGGCTTTTCGACAGCCCTTAAAACCCCTTATTTAAATTTATCATATTTTCTCTCAGAATCTGTATATTCAAAATGAGGAAAATATCATGAGCATATACCCACACGTTAACATTTAAGAAATTAAATGCCCAAAGAAAGACAACTTCAGAATTTTTTATCCAACTATATCGTTTGTTTCCTGAAATAAAAGTTCTAAAAATTCTTATATAAGAAAGTACGCATTTAAGATTCAAGAGTTTTGGTATGTCAAAAGCTCTAATGCTAATCATTCATTGAGCAAAGCGAGATAACTCTTGAATTTTAATTTTTTTAAATGTGATAATGTTATCATTTTCAGGCCCTTAAAACCCCTATAAGGAGTCAAAATTGGCCCTTTGGACCATAATTTTTAAATTGAACTCCTTATTTTAAACTAATAACTGAAAAGAGTTTGAAAATTGGGTGAATAATAAAAAAGTTATAGCTAAAGGGCTGTTTTTAATATTGACCCCTTCAGGTCCCTTATTTTTCGGAATTTTTTTCCTCAGACCTTTTCCAGTCTGCGCATTAGGTCCCTCATTACAAGTACAAAATATAAAAAATTTTGCTTAAAAACTGTTCGAGAAAACGTTACATGCGTGAATTCAATTTAACATAGAAACTCCCATAGACAATTTTCATCGGCTCATAAAACCGGAAGTACTCTATACCATCCAATGAAACTTTGAATATATCTTAATTACGTCTATTTAAACAATATCTATCCTAATCATTTATTGAGCAAAGCGAGATAACTCTTGAAATTGAATTCTGATAAAGTTATCAGTTTCAGACCCTTTAAACCCTTATAAGGAGTCAAAAAGTGCCCCCTCGGACCATATTTTTTTAAATTGTACTCTTTATTCTGAACTATAAACCGAAAAGATTTTGAAAATCGGATAAACAATGAAAAAGTTACAGGAAAAGGACCGATTTTAATATTGACCCCTTTAGATCCCTTATTTTTCAGAATTGTTTTTCCAGGACCTTTTCCGGTCTGCGCATAAGGTCCCTTATTGCAAATACAAAATATAAAAATATTTGCTTGAAAACTGTTTGAGAAAACGTGACATGCGTGAATTTAATTTAACATAGAAACTCCCATAGACAATTTTCATCGGCTCATAAAACCGGAAGTACTCAATACTATTCAATGAAACTTGGAATATATCTTAATTACATCTATTTGAACAATATATATCCGTCTTAGAACATTCCTAAGCTTTTCTGAATTTTTTATTTTTTCATCCCCCCTTTTCTCAAGTTTGAGGCCTAAAATCTCAAAACTGATAAGAGATAGAAACTCGCCGCCGCTTTACTTTTTAAACAACTCGACATGGTTGATCTAACTGTAAAATTACAACGAATTTCCTTTAAAAATAAAAACAATATATTGATTTATTTAATATCTACTATTTTGCTTGTGTGAACCGGAAGTACCGGAACCGGAAGTCCAAAACCTTACATACTGGTGACATTTAAAAATGCTATAAGACTATTGTATAGTTATTTCATAAATCCTTTCTGTTTTCAAAAAATCGCTGACGGAAATTCTGTCGAGAAAAAGAATAATAACTAGAACTTTTTTTGTCTTCAACAAAAAGTAAGGGCTTTTCGACAGCCCCATTATCCCTTTTTAATTAAATGTTCAAAAAAATTATTCTCTTAATTATTTCCAAGTGTTCTTAACGCCTTGGTATCCCCAGTTGCTTAGATAGGAACTTATGAGTAGTGCAATGTGAACAGAAAGATAACTCCAGAACTTTACAGGTGGCTATATTTCTAGTTTCCAGAAAAATATTTTCAAAAAATCATATTGAAGTAAGTATTCATTTCCCGGACACCAAATTTGGTATGCCTACAGTAACAATGCTGTTTTTTCATACACCAAAGCGAGATAACTCTTTCTAAAAAAAAATTTGAAACTTAAAAAAGTTCTGATCTTTACGTCTTTTAAACCCCTATAAGGAGTCAAAAAGTGGCCCCTCGGACCATAATTGTTAAATTGTACTCTTTAATTTGAACTATTATCTGAAAAGATTTTGAAAATCGGATGAATAATAAAAAAGATACAGCTAAAGGGCTGTTTTTAATACTGACCCCGACAGATCCCTTATTTTTCAGAAGTTTTTTTCCAGGACCTTTTCCGGTCTGCGCATCAGGTCCCTTATTGCAAATATTAAATATAAAAATATTTGCTTGATAACTGTTTGAGAAAACGTTACACGCGTGAATTCAATTTAACATAGAAACTCCCGTTGACAATTTTCATCGACTCATAAAACCGGAAGTACTCAATACTATTCAATGAAACTTTGAATGTATGTTAATTACATCTATCTTAATAATATGCAGGCGTCAAATAATTTTTTAAAGGTCATTTGAATTTTTTTGTTTTTTCATCCCCCCTTTTCTTAAGTTTAGGACTTAATATCTCAAAAACAGTAAGAGAGAGAAAGTTGTCTACGCTTACAATTTGGAACAACTATTTATGATAAAGGTAATTCTAAAATTTGAATGCTCTACATTAAAAAATAAACAAAAAATTGAGTTTCAAACAATTTTTGCAATTTTCCTTGTAAAAACCGGAAGTACCGGAACCGGAAACTCAAAATAGGACATTTCATAGACTGATACATTTACTGTAATAGCAATGTATACATGTATCAATATTCCTTCCAGTTTTCAAAAAATCGCTGACAGAATTCTGTCGAGAAAAATAATAATAAAAAAAGACAAAAACAATAGGTCTTTTCGACCGAAAGTCGAAAAGCCCTAATAACTAGAACTTTTTTTGTCTTCAACAAAAAGTAAGGGCTTTTCGACAGCCCCATTATCCCTTTTTAATTAAATGTTCAAAAAAAAATTAGTCTCTAAGTTTTTTCCAAGTGTTCTAAACGCCTTGGTATCCCCAGTTGCTTGGATATGATCTTATAAGTAGTGCAATGTGAAAAGAAAGATAACTCCAGAATTTTACAGGTAGCTACACTTCTAATTTCCAGAGAAATATTTTCAAAAAATCATTTTGAAGTAAGTATTCATTCCTCGGACACAAAACTTGGTATGCCTATAGTATGTATGCTCTACATTCTTACAACAAAGCGAAAAAACTCTTACTGAAAAAAAATTTGAAATTTCAACAACTGATGATCTTTGGGCTTTCAAAACCCCTATAAGGAGTCAAAAAGTGGCCCCTCGGAGCATAATTTTAAGATTGTACTCTTTATTCTAAAAATTAAACTGAAAAGATTTTGGAAATTAGATGAAAGGTAAAAAAGTTACAGCTAAAGGGCTGTTTTGAACGTTGGCCCCTGCAGATCCCTTATTTTTATGAATTGTCTACCCAAAAACTTTTCCGGTCTGCGCATTGATTGTGTCATTATTAAAAAAAAAATGTTGTAATAATTACCCAAAAACTTTTTGAGAAAACGTGACACGCGTGATTTTAGTTTAACATTGAAACTCCCATAGACAATTTTTCATAGGCTCATAAAACCGGAGTTACTCAATATTTTTTATTCAAACTTGGAATATATGTTAAATAGTTGTATCTGAACAATGTTTTGGCGTCTTATAAAAATTTGAAGGTTTTTTGAATTTTTTGGGTTTTACATCCCCCCTTTTCTCAAGTTCGAGCCTTAATATCTCAAAAATGGTAAGAAATAGAGGAATGCCTACGCTTACAATTTTGTACAGCTGGACAAGATGCATCTAATTCTTAAATTTGAATGCTCTAACTCAAAAGATAATAAAGATATTATGTTTCAATGAATTTTTAGTATTTCCCTTGTCAAAACCGGAAGTGCCGGAACCGGAAGTCCAAATCCTTACATACGCGTGTCATATAAAGGTGCTATAAGATTATAGCATACTTGTTTTAATATGTTTTTCCGTTTTCAAAAAATCGCTGACGAAACTTTGTCGAGAATAAGAATAATAACTAGAACTTTTTTTTGTCTTCAACAAAAAGTAAGGGCTTTTCGACAGCCCCATTATCCCTTTTTAATTAAATGTTCAAAAAGAAATTAATCTCTGATTTATTTCCAAGTTTCTAAACGCTTTGGTATCCCCAGTTGCTTAGATAGTAAGTTATGATTAGTGCAATGTGAAAAGAAAGATAACTCCAGAACTTTACAGGTAGCTTCACTTCTAATTTTCAGAGAAATATTTTCGAAAAATCATATTGAAGTAAGTATTTATTTCTCGGACACAAAACTTAGAATGCTTATAGTATTTGTGCTCTACATTCTTACAGCAAAGCGAGATAACTCTTACTAAAAAACATTTTGAAATTTAAACAAGTGATGATCTTTGGGCCTTCCAAACCCCTATAAGGAGTCAAAATGTGGCCCCTCGGACCAGAATTTCAAAATTGTACTCTTTATTCCTAACAATAAACTGAAAAGATTTTTTAAATTGGAAGAGGAATAAAAAAGTTAGAGCTAAAGTGCTGTTTTGTACGTTGGCCCCTGCAGATCCCTAATTTTCTCAAATTGTCTACCCAAAAACTTTTCCAGTCTGTGCATTGTGTGTACCATTATACATCTGAAATATTGTAATGCTAACTTGAAAACTTTTTGAGAAAACGAACGACGCGTGATTTTTGTTTAACATTGAAACTCCCATGGGTGATTTTCATCGACCTATAAAACCGGAAGTAGTCAGTATATGTTAATGAAACTTGGAATTTACGTTTATTACTTCTCTCCTAACAATGGTAAGGTATAATTTAAATTTTTAAAGGTCATTTGAATTTTTTTGTTTTTCATCCCCCCTTTTCTAAAGTTTAGGATTTAATATCTCAAAAACCGTAAAATATAAAAAGTTGTCTACGCTTACAATTTTGTACAACAAGACAAGATATATCTAATTCCAAAAGCTGAACGTTCTTATTCAAACACTTAACAAAATATTGCGTTTCGTTCAATTTTTACAATTTTCCTTATATAAACCGGAAGTACCGTCACCGGAAGTTCAAAACCTTACTTTCCATAGATTGATATATTTGCTGTAAGAACGTTGCATAATTGTATCTATATACCTTCCATTTTTATAGAAATCGTTGACAAAAAACTGTCGAGAAAATAATAATAATAAAAAAAGACAAAAACAATAGGTCTTTTCGACCGAAAGTCGAAAAGCCCTAATAAACAGAAGAATAACAATAGGTCTTTTCGACCGAAAGTCGAAAAGCCCTAACTAGAACTTTTTTTGTCTTCAACAAAAAGTAAGGGCTTTTCGACAGCCCCAGTATCCCTTTTTAATTAATTGTTAAAAAAAATATATTTTCTAATTTATTTCCAAGTGTTCTAAACGCCTTGGTTTCCCCAATTGCTTAGATAGGAACTTATGAGTAGTGCAATGTGAAAAGAAAGATAACTCCAGAATTTTACAGGTAGCTACACTTCTAATTTCCAGACGAATATTTTCAAAAAATCATATTGAAGTAAGTATTCCTTTCCTCGGACACAAAACTTGGTATGCCTATAGTATTTATGCTCTACATTCTTACAGCAAAGCGAGCTAACTCTTACTAAATAAAGATTGAAATTTAAACAAGTGATGATCTTTGGGCCTTCCAAACCCCTATAAGGAGTCATAAAGTGGCCCCTCGGACCATAATTTTAAGATTGTACTCTTTATTTTAAACAATAAACTGAAAAGATTTTTAAAATCAAATGAGAAATAAAAAAGTTACAGCTAAAGGGCTGTTTTGTACGTTGGCTCCTGCAGATCCTTAAATTTCTCGAATTGTCTACCCAAAAACTTTTCCGGTCTGCGCATTGTGTGTATTATTATACATCTGAAATATTGTAATGTTAACTTGGAAAGTTTTTGAGAAAACGAACGACGCGTGATTTTAGTTTAACACTGAAACTCCCATAGACAATTTTTCATAGGCTCATAAAACAAGAAGCACTCAATATTTTTTATTCAAACTTGGAATAGATGTTAAATAGGTCTATCTTAACAATATGTTGGCGTCTTATAAAATATCTAAGGTTTTTTTAAAAAAATTGTTTTTCATTCCCCTTTTCTCAAGTTTGAGCCCTAATATCTCGAAAACGGTAAGAGATACAGAAATGCCAACGCTAAAGATTTTGTACATCTAGACAAGATGAATCTAATTCTAAAACTTGAATGCTCTATCTATAACAATAATGGAGATTTTGTGCTTCAATGAATTTTTAGCAATTCCCTTTTCAAAACAGGAAGTGCCGGAACCGGAAGTCCAAAACCTTACATACGCGTGTCATTTATAAGTCCTATAAGACTGTTGCATAACTGTTTCAATATGTCTTTTGGTTTTCAAAAAATCGCTGACGGAAATTCTGTCGAGAAAAAGAATAATAAGAAACATCAGAATAACAATAGGTCTTTTCGACCGAAAGTCGAAAAGCCCTAACTAGACCTATTTTTGTCTCCAACAAAAAGGAAGGGCTTTTCGACAGCCCTTAAAACCCCTTATTTAAATTTATCATATTTTCTCTCAGAATCTGTATATTAAAAATTAAAAAAATATCATGAGCATATACCCACACGTTAACATTTTAGAAATTAAATGCCCAAAGAAAGACAACTTCAGAATTTTTTATCCAACTATATCGTTTGTTTCCTGAAATAAAAGTTATAAAAATTCATATATAAGAGAGTACTCATTTAAGATTCAAGAGTATTGGTATGCCAAAACCTCTAATGCTATTCATTCATTGAGCAAAGCGAGATAACTCTTGAAATTTGATTTTTTTTTAAATGTGATAAAGTTATCATTTTCAGGCCCTTAAAACCCCTATAAGGAGTCAAAAGGTGGCCCTTTGGACCATGATTTTTAAATTGTACTCTTTATTCTAAACTAATAACTGAAAAGAGTTTGAAAATTGGTTGAGTAATAAAAAAGTTATAGCTAAAGGGCTGTTTTTAATACTGATCCCTTCAGGTCCCTTAATTTTCGGAATTTTTTTCCTAAAACCTTTTCCGGTCTGCGCATTTAGTCCCTCATTACAAGTACAAAATATAAAAATATTCGCTTAAAAACTGTTTGAGAAAACGTTACATGCGTGAATTCAATTTAACATAGAAACTCCCATAGACAATTTTCATCGGCTCATAAAACCGGAAGTACTCGACACTATTCAACGAAACTTGGAATATATCTTAATTACGTCTATTAACACAATATCTACCCTAATCATTTATTGAGCAAAGAGAGATAACTCTTGAAATTGAATTGTGATAAAGTTATCATTTTCAGACCCTTAAAACCCCTATAAGGAGTCAAAAAGTGCCCCCTCGGACCATATGTTTTAAATTGTACTCTTTATTTTGAACTATAAACCGAAAAGATTTTGAAAATCGGATAAGCAATAAAAAAGTTACAGCTAAAGGGCCGTTTTTAATACTGACCCCTCCAGATCCCTTATTTTTTAGAATTTTTTTCCCACGACCTTTTCCGGTCTGCGCATTAGGTCCCTCATTGCAAATTCAAAATATAAAAATATTTGCTTGAAAACTGTTTGAGAAAACGTTACATGCGTGAATTCAATTTAACATAGAAACTCCCATAGACAATTTTCATCGGCTCATAAAACCGGAAGTACTCAATACTATTCAATGAAACTTGGAATATATCTTAATTACATCTATTTGAACAATATATATCCGTCTTAGAACATTCCTAAGCTTTTCTGATTTTTTTATTTTTTCATCCCCCCTTTTCTCAAGTTTGAGGCCTAAAATCTCAAAACTGATAAGAGATAGAAACTCGCCGCCGCTTTACTTTTTAAACAACTCGACATGGTTGATCTAACTGTAAAATTACAACGAATTTTCTTTAAAAATAAAAACAATATTTTGATTTATTTAATATCTACTATTTTGCTTGTGTGAACCGGAAGTACCGGAACCGGAAGTCCACAACCTTACATACTGGTGACATTTAAAAATGCTATAAGACTATTGTGTAGTTATTTCATAAATCCTTTCCGTTTTCAAAAAATCGCTGACGGAAATTCTGTCGAGAAAAAGAATAATAACTAGACCTATTTTTGTCTCCAACAAAAAGGAAGGGCTTTTCGACAGCCCTTAAAACCCCTTATTCAAATTTATCATATTTTCTCTCAGAATCTGTATATTAAAAATTAGGAAAGTATCATGAGCATAGACCCACACCTTAACATTTAAGAAATTAAATGCCCAAAGAAAGACAACTTCAGAATTTTTTATCCAGCTATATCGTTTGTTACCTGAAATAAAAGTTCTAAAAATTCATATATAAGAAAGTACTCATTTAAGATTCAAGAGTTTTGGTATGCCAAAAGCTCTAATGCTAATCATTCATTGAGCAAAGCGAGATAACTCTTGAATTTTAATTTTTTTTAAATGTGATAAAGTTATCATTTTCAGGCCCTTAAAACCCCTATAAGGAGTCAAAAGGTGGCCCTTTGGACCATGATTTTTAAATTGTACTCTTTATTCTAAACTAATATCTGAAAAGAGTTTGAAAATCGGATGAGTAATAAAAAAGTTATAACTAAAGGGCTGTTTTTAATACTGACCCCTTCAGGTCCCTTATTTTTCGGATTTTTTTTCCTCAGACCTTTTCAGGTCTGCGCATTTAGTACCTCATTACAAGTACAAAATATAAAAATATTCGCTTAAAAACTGTTTGAGAAAACGTTACATGCGTGAATTCAATTTAACATAGAAACTCCCATAGACAATTTTCATCGGCTCATAAAACCGGAAGTACTCGACACTATTCAACGAAACTTGGAATATATCTTAATTACGTCTATTAACACAATATCTATCCTAATCATTTATTGAGCAAAGAGAGACAACTCTTGAAATTGATTTGTGATAAAGTTATCATTTTCAGACCCTTAAAACCCCTATAAGGAGTCAAAAAGTGGCCCCTCGGACCATATTTTTTAAATTGTACTCTTTATTCTGAACTATAAACCGAAAAGATTTTGAAAATCGGATAAACAATAAAAAAGTTACAGCTAAAGAGCTGTTTTTAATACTGACCCCTTCAGATCCTTTATTTTTCGGAATTTTTTTCCCAAGACCTTTTCCGGTCTGCGCATTAGGTCCCTTATTGCAAATACAAAATATAAAAATATTTGCTTGAAAACTGTTTGAGAAAACGTTACATGCGTGAATTTAATTTAACATAGAAACTCCCATAGACATTTTTCATCGGCTCATAAAACCGGAAGTACTCAATACTTTTCAATGAAACTTGGAATATATCTTAATTACATCTATATAAACAATATTTATCCGTCCTAGAACATTCCTGAGCTTTTCTGAGTTTTTTATTTTTTCATCCCCCCTTTTCTCAAGTTTGCGGCCTCAAATCTCAAAACTGATAAGAGATAGAAACTTGCCGCCGGTTTACTTTTAAAACAACTCGACATGGTTGATCTAACTCTAAAATTACAACGAATTTCTTTTAAAAATAAAAACAATATATTGATTCATTTAATTTCTACTATTTTGCTTGTGTAAACCGGAAGTACCGGAACCGGAAATCCAAAACCTTACATACTGGTGACATTTAAAAATGCTATAAGACTATTGTATAATTATTTCTGAAATCCTTTCCATTCTCAAAAAATCGTTGACGGAAAATCTGTCGAGAAAAAGAATAATAACTAGACCTATTTTTGTCTCCAACAAAAAGGAAGGGCTTTTCGACATCCCTTAAAACCCCTTATTCAAATTTATTATATTTTCTCTCAGAATCTGTATATTAAAAATTAGGAAAGTATCATGGGCATAGACCCACACCTTAACATTTAAGAAATTAAATGCCCAAAGAAAGACAACTTCAGAATTTTTTATCCAGCTATATCGTTTGTTACCTGAAATAAAAGTTCTAAAAATTCATATATAAGAAAGTACTCATTTAAGATTCAAGAGTTTTGGTATGCCAAAAGATCTAATGCTAATCATTCATTGAGCAAAGCGAGATAACTCTTGAATTTTAATTTTTTTGAAATGTGATAAAGTTATCATTTTCAGGCCCTTAAAACCCCTAAAAGGAGTCAAAAAGTGGCCCTTTGGACCATAATTTTAAAATTGTACTCTTTATTCTAAACTAATATCTGAAAAGAGTTTGTATATTGGATGAGTAATAAAAAAGTTATAGGTGAAGGCCTGTTTTTAATACTGACCCCTTCAGGTCCCTTATTTTTCGGATTTTTTCTCCTCAGACCTTTTCAGGTCTGCGCATTTAGTCCCTCATTACAAGTACAAAATATAAAAATATTCGCTTAAAAACTGTTTGAGAAAACGTTACATGCGTGAATTCAATTTAACATAGAAACTCCCATAGACAATTTTCATCGGCTCATAAAACCGGAAGTACTCGACACTATTCAACGAAACTTGGAATATATCTTAAATACGTCTTTTAACACAATATCTATCCTAATCATTTATTGAGCAAAGAGAGATAACTCTTGAAATTGAATTGTGATAAAGTTATCATTTTCAGACCCTTAAAACCCCTATAAGGAGTCAAAAAGTGCCCCCTCGGACCATATTTTTTAAATTGTACTCTTTATTCTGAACTTTAAACCGAAAAGATTTTGAAAATCGGATAAACAATTAAAAAAGTTACAGCTAAAGGACCGTTTTTAATATTGACCCCTTCAGATCCCTTATTTTTTAGAATTGTTTTCCCAGGACCTTTTCAGCTCTGCGCATTAGGTCCTTTATGACAAATACAAAATATAAAAATATTTGCTTAAAAATTGTTTGAGAAAACGTTACATGTGTGAATTCAATTTAGCATGGAAACTCCCATAGACAATTTTAATCGGCTCATAAAACCGGAAGTACTCAATACTATTCAATGAAACTTGGAATATATCTTAGTTACATCTATTTAAACAATACATATCCGTCCTACAACATTCCTTAGCTTTTCTGAGTTTTTTATTTTTTATCCCCCCTTTTCTCAAGTTTGAGGCCTAAAATCTCAAAACTGATAAGAGATAGAAACTCGCCGCCGGTGTACTTTTTAAACAACTCGACATGGTTGATCTAACTCTAAAATTACAACGAATTTCCTTTAAAAATAAAAACAATATATTGATTCATTTAATTTCTACTATTTTGCTTGTGTAAACCGGAAGTACCGGAACCAGAAGTCCAAAACCTTACATACTGGTGACATTTAAAAATGCTATAAGACTATTGTATAGTTATTTCTGAAATCCTTTCCGTTTTCAAAAAATCGCTGACGGAAAATCTGTCGAGAAAAAGAATAATAATAATAATAACTAGACCTATTTTTGTCTCCAACAAAAAGGAAGGGCTTTTCGACAGCCCTTAAAACCCCTTATATCAATTCATCGTATTTTCTCTCATAAAATCTGTATATTAAAAATTAAAAAAAATATCATGAGCATATACCCACACGTTAACATTTAAGAAATTAAATGCCCAAAGAAAGACAACTTCAGAATTTTTTATCCAACTATATCGTTTGTTTCCTGAAATAAAAGTTCTAAAAATTCATATATAAGAAAGTACTCATTCAAGATTCAAGAGTTTTGGTGTGTCAAAAGCTCTAATGCTAATCATTTATTGAGCAAAGCGAGATAACTCTTGAATTTTAATTTTTTTGAAATGTGATAAAGTTATCATTTTTAGGCCCTTACAACCCCTATAAGGAGTTAAAAGGTGGCCCTTTCGACCATTTTTTAAAATTGTACTCTTTATTCTAAACTAATATCTGAAAAGAGTTTGAAAATTGGATGAGTAATAAAAAAGTTATAGCTAAAGGGCTGTTTTTAATACTGACCCCTTCAGGTCCCTTATTTTTCGGAATTTTTTTCCTAAAACCTTTTCCGGTCTGCGCATCTAGTCCCTCATTACAAGTATAAAATATAAAAATATTTGCTTAAAAACTGTTTGAGAAAACGTTACATGCGTGAATTCAATTTAACATAGAAACTCCCATAGAACATTTTCATCGGCTCATAAAACCGGAAGTACTCGACATTATTCAACGAAACTTGGAATATATCTTAATTACGTCTATGTAAACAATATCTATCCTAATTATTTATTGAGCAAAAAGAGATAACTCTTGAAATTGAATTGCGATAAAGTTATCATTTTCAGACCCTTAAAACCCCTATAAGGAGTCAAAAAGTGCCCCCTCGGACCATATTTTTTGAATTGAACTCTTTATTTTGAACTATTAACCGAAAAGATTTTGAAAATCCGATAAACACTAAAAAAGTTACAGCTAAAGGACCGTTTTTAATATTGACCCCTTCAGATCCCTTATTTTTCGGAATTTTTTTCCCAGGACCTTTTCAGGTCTGCGCATTAGGTCCCTTATGACAAATACAAAATATAAAAATATTTGCTTAAAAACTATTTGAGAAAACGTTACATGCGTGAATTCAATTTAGCAGGGAAACTCCCATAGACAATTTTCATCGGCTCATAAAACCGGAAGTACTCAATACTATTCAATGAAACTTGGAATATATCTTAATTACATCTATTTAAACAATATCTATCCGTCCTACAACATTCCTAAGCTTTTCTGAGTTTTTTATTTTTTCACCCCCCCTTTTCTCAAGTTTGAGGCCTAAAATCTCAAAACTGATAAGAGATAGAAACTCGCCGCCGCTTTACTTTTTAAACAACTCAACATGGTTGATCTAACTCTTAAATTACAACGAATTTCTTTTAAAAATAAAAACAATATATTGATTCATTTAATTTCTACTATTTCGCTTGTGTGAACCGGAAGTACCGGAACCGGAAGTCCAAAACCTTACATACTGGTGACATTTAAAAATGCTATAAGACCATTGCATAGTTATTTCTGAAATTCTTTCTGTTTTCAAGAAATCGCTGACGGAAAATCTGTCGAGAAAAAGAAAAATAATAATAACTAGACCTATTTTTGTCTCCAACAAAAAGGAAGGGCTTTTCGACAGCCCTTAAAACCCCTTATTTCAATCTATCATATTTTCTCTCAGAATCCGTATATCAAAAATTAGGAAAATATCATGAGCATATACATACACGTTAACATTTAAGAAATTAAATGCCCAAAGAAAGACAACTTCAGAATGTTTTATCCAACTATATCGTTTGTTTCCTGAAATAAAAGTTCTAAAAATTCATATATAAGAAAGTAATCATTTAAGATTCAAGAGTTTTGGTATGCCAAAAGCTCTAATGCTAATCATTCATTGAGCAAAGCGAGATAACTCTTGAAATTTAATTTTTTTGAAATGTGATAAAGTTATCATTTTCAGGCCCTTAAAACCCCTATAAGGAGTCAAAAAGTGGCCCTTTGGACCATGATTTTTAAATTGTACTCTTTATTCTAAACTAATAACTGAAAAGAGTTTGAAAATTGGAGGAGTAATAAAAAAGTTATAGCTAAAGGGTTGTTTTTAATACTGACCCCTTCAGATCCCTTATTTTTCGGAATTTTTTTCCTCAGACCTTTTCTGGTCTGCGCATTTAGTCTTTCATTACAAGTACAAAATATAAAAATATTTGCTTAAAAACTGTTTGAGAAAACGTTACATGCGTGAATTCAATTTAACATAGAAACTCCCGTAGACAATTTTCATCGGCTCATAAAACCGGAAGTACTAGACACTATTCAACAAAACTTAGAATATATCTTTATTACGTCTATTAACACAATATCTATCCTAATCATTTATTGAGCAAAGCGAGATAACTCTTGAAATTGAATTGTGATAAAGTTATCAGTTTCAGACCCTTAAAACCCCTATAAGGAGTCAAAAAGTGCCCCCTCGGACCATATTTTTTAAATTGTATTCTTTATTCTGAACTATAAACCGAAAAGATTTTGAAAATCGGATAAACAATTAAAAAGTTACAGCAAAAGGACCGATTTTATTATTGACCCCTTTATATCCCTTATTTTTTAGAATTGTTTTCCCAGGACCTTTTCCGGTCTGCGCATTAGGTCCCTTATTGCAAATACGAAACATAAAAATATTTGCTTGAAAACTGTTTGAGAAAACGTTACATGCGTGAATTTAATTTAACATAGAAACTCCCATAGACAATTTTCATCGGCTCATAAAACCGGAAGTACTCAATACTATTCAATGAAACTTGGAATATATCTTAATTACATCTATTTGAACAATATCTATCCGTCTTAGAACATTCCTAAGCTTTTCTGAGTTTTTTATTTTTTCATCCCCCCTTTTCTCAAGTTTGAGGCCTAAAATCTCAAAACTGATAAGAGATATAAACTCGCCGCCGCTTTACTTTTTAAACAACTCGACATGGTTGATCTAACTCTAAAATTACAACGAATTTCCTTTTAAAATAAAAACAATATATTGATTCATTTAATTTCTACTATTTTGCTTGTGTAAACCGGAAGTACCGGAACCGGAAGTCCAAAACCTTACATACTGGTGACATTTAAAAATGCTATCAGACTATTGTATTGTTATTTCTGAAATCCTTTCCGTTTTCAAAAAATCGCCGACGGAAAATCTGTCGAGAAAAAGAAAAATAATAATAATAAAACAGAACAAAAACAATAGGTCTTTTCGACCGAAAGTCGAAAAGCCCTAATAAAACATCAGAATAACAATAGCCGAAAGTCGAAAAGCCCTAATAACTAGACCTATTTTTGTCTCCAACAAAAAGGAAGGGCTTTGTAGCAACCTCTAATGATACAACGTCCACTAATGATATAATGTTGCATTAGTGGTCAGGATGTTGGCCACTAATGATATAATTTTATCATTAACGAACAACATAACCGTCCGCTAATGATATAATTTCAGATTTGTATCATTAGCGGTCAAAAACCGTAACCTCTAATGATATGAAAAAAAATGAGAAATAAGGACTACCTTGACCACTAATGATACACATTTGCACACATTTTTAATTGCATTAGTGGGTGGATTTGCAACCTTTAATGATATAATATGATATAATTTAATATAAAATTATATATATATATATATATTTGATTTGATTTTCATACGATACTGCATAAGAATTGGTTAATTTTTTTATTTTATTTTTTTTTTGGTGGGGGGGGGTGTTATTTGATCATATACATGTATTTTGTCCTTTATTGTAAAATACACCATTCTGACATTACCCTGATATTTTGCCTTTTTACTTGAACTGAAATAGTCGCATACAGACAAAATACATACCATTTATGACTTCGTCTGTTTACTTGAAGATCCAAATTGATTATCATTAATCAAAAAGGAGTTGTGCTAAATATTTTTAGTTGAAGAAAGTTTGAAGAAAAGCAATTTTACGATATTAAAACATTATTGATAAACTTTTAGCGGGATTTTATTAACATGAAAAAGGTCCAATTCATAAGACTTATTCTGCCTGGTGCAGGCAGATAGCTAACCTTGCACAACGCAAACAAAAGTCACACGGGTTTCATATTTTATTTTGTGTGGAAACGTTGCCGTCATGAATAATATTGGTAAAAAACTACAACAAATAGAAATAACAAATTACTAAATAGGAAAATATAGAATTTAACTTTATACCTTTAACTGTAAATTACTTTAAAGACCATAATGGTGTGCCATACTTTTAAGAATGCTTTATCTGTAAAATAAATTTCCATCTGTAACTATACTTCAAAAATACAATTTAATACTAACAAATTTGAGCAATTACTTCAATAAAAAAGACTTACTTAGTGGTTCAAGGCACGCATCTAACAAGATTGAAGACGATTGACAAAGTGAGACCGGACTGGTCAGTAAGGCTGACAGGAAGTGAGTGATTGACCAGATATAGTTAACTTGTACCAAAAATGATTACCGGGTATATTAAACTCAAAGTGGTTAGCTTGTAAAAAAAATATTTCTGAAGAATTTTAAAATTAAACCATAGACAACACAAGACTATTTGCTATTATGGTCTGTAGCACAATTGAATCACTAATTTATTGTTAAGTTGAATATGTGGGTTTGTTAATTATACCTTAGAACAACAAAGAATATGAAATAATGTTGGTTGAATTAAAACTACTTCAACAATGGTGATTATGTCGGTGTAACAAAAAATGTTAACCCGGGTTGAAAATTGACCCGGGTTTGATAAAATTATATCATTAGTGGTCAACATTCTGTCCACTAATGCAACATTATATCGTTAGTGGACAGTGTATCATTATATAAAAAGTGCCTGTTTGGGAGGGTAACAGTTGAAATTGACACCCCAAGAGAACCATTGTCAACCGACGCGAAGCGGAGGTTGACAATGGTTTTCGAGGGGTGTCAATTTCAACTGTTATCCTCCCAAATAGGCACTATTTATTTTATTATACTGAATGTCTTAATTTTAAAGAAATTTTTCTGCTTTTGTATAAAAATGACGTGAGTTCTACGGCGAACTGTTCGCGCATAATTTACGCGCATGTAACAATCCGTTGTGTTACCCGTTGCCAAGTGTGTTGCTAACGCTGAGGGTAATAGAACAAATTATCAACTGCGTCTAAACCAATCAGATTTCAGTATTTAACATGAAAGTATTGTAAAAGAGGTTGCTACATACCACGTTTTCAGTCAAATGAAATATTAAATGATTGAAGTCAGAAAAATCAACCTTTGAAATGTCAAATTACCCAAGACGGCAAATATAGCGGATAGTATGAAAGAGTTAAAGTTTTGAAACCGAAACTTTGAAGTACACACATGTACAATTAAACTGTGAAGAGCAAGTTACACTTCTGTTCAAAGACAGTTCAAAACTCTGAAGTCGGAGTCAATTTTCAACAGGGTCAGTTTTCAACGTGTCGATGTCCTTAGAAGTTTGAAAAATATTTTTCATGCTGTTGAAAACTGACCCCACTGGCCAGGTATAATTTCACGACTTTTGGTATCAATTTTTCAACGTTGAAAAATGATATCCGGGTCAAATTTCAACCCGGGTCAAGATTCCTCGTTACGCCGGCGAATGCGTCATAAATATCCAATACTCCCTAAACACACCCACGAAAAAGTTTCTGTGTACTGTTTGTATCTGTATTGAACACAATATTTTTTTCTGTCAAATCAAGATAAGTAGCTTATTAATCATAATTTTGTTAATCTTGTAAGTTTAAGAAAAGTTATTGTTAAGTTGAATTAATTAAATAATCACTGATCGCGACTTGTCTGATAAAAATATGAAAACTGCTCATTATTGTGCTGTCAGTTAATTATCATGACTTCTCAAAATAAATTAAAGTTGAAGCGATTTACCGGAAATATAACATAAACGGCCGGTATTGGTTTGACAATCTTAGCAAACCACGGTCAACATGAACGATCATGGTGGAGAGAGATATATATATACATGTAAACGGACACCGGACCATTGCTTGAGACGATGTTGTTTGACATATATTCCTTTTAGCTCTATCTACACAGTTTAACAACAAGAGACAGAGTTCTTAGTCTTAATAACAAACTGTTGCTATCGGGAAAAAAACCCCAAACAAAAACAAACAAAAACCCATATCGGCATGAATATCGGACAATATTAGGAATTAAAACATGGAGCTGAAATTTTTTATCAGATACAAAATAATTAGGTAGAGCAAGTTCCATTTCAGAGACAGTTCAAAAACATGTAGTTGGTCAATTTTCAACGTGTGAGGTCATCAGAGATTAGAAAAAAAAACGTTTTTGAGCTGTTGAAAAATGACGTTTGGTCGCAGTTTTAACGTTAGAAGAGCCCCCGCCCCTCCTCCCCCCCCCGCCCCCCAATATCCCAAATCAATAATCAATGTTGAAAAATGAAATCCGGGTATACATTTCACGACTTTTGGTCTCAGTTTTCAACGTTAAAAAAGCCCCCCACCCCCACCCCTACCCCTCCCCGAATCAATACTCAATGTTGAAAAATGAAACGCGGGCCAATTTTTAACTTGGGCTAATATTCTTTGTTACAACGACATGATCCCTATTGTTTAAGTAGTTTTAATTCAACCAACTTTAATTGATATTCCTTGTTGTTCTAATCTATAATTAACAAACCCATATATATATATATATATATATATATATATATATATATATATATATATATATATATATATATATATATATATATATATATATATATATATATAATCTTTTATCATGGTATATCATTAAAGGTTGCAAATCCATCCACTAATGCAATTAAAAATGTGTGCAAATGTATATCATTAGTGGTCAAGGTAGTACTTATTTCTCAGTTTTTTTCCATATCATTAGAGGTTACGGTTTTTGACCGCTAATGATACAAATCTGAAATTATATCATTAGCGGACGGTTATGTTGTTCGTTAATGATAAAATTATATCATTAGTGGTCAACATCCTGACCACTAATGAACAATTATATCATTAGTGGACGTTGTATCATTAGAGGTTGCTACAGGGCTTTTCGACAGCCCTTAAAACCCCTTATTTAAATTTATCATATTTTCTCTCAGAATCTGTATATTCAAAATGAGGAAAATATCATGAGCATATACCCACACGTTAACATTTAAGAAATTAAATGCCCAAAGAAAGACAACTTCAGAATTTTTTATCCAACTATATCGTTTGTTTCCTGAAATAAAAGTTCTAAAAATTCTTATATAAGAAAGTACGCATTTAAGATTCAAGAGTTTTGGTATGCCAAAAGCTCTAATGCTAATCATTCATTGAGCAAAGCGAGATAACTCTTGAATTTTAATTTTTTTAAAATATGATAAAGTTATCATTTTCAGGCCCTTAAAACCCCTATAAGGAGTCAAAATTGGCCCTTTGGACCATAATTTTTAAATTGAACTCCTTATTTTAAACTAATAACTGAAAAGAGTTTTAAAATTGGGTGAATAATAAAAAAGTTATAGCTAAAGGGCTGTTTTTAATACTGACCCCTTCAGGTCCCTTATTTTTCGGATTTTTTTCCCTCAGACCTTTTCCGGTCTGCGCATTAGGTCCCTTATTACAGGTACAAAATATAAAAATATTTGCTTAAAAACTGTTTGAGAAAACGTTACATGCGTGAATTCAATTTAACATAGAAACTCCCATAGACAATTTTCATCGGCTCATAAAACCGGAAGTACTCGACACTATTCAACGAAACTTGGAATATATCCTAATTACGTCTATTTACACAATATCTATCCTAATCATTTATTAAGCAAAGAGAAATAACTCTTGAAATCGAATTGTGATAAAGTTATCATTTTCAGACCCTTAAAACCCCTATAAGGAGTCAAAAAGTGCCCCCTCGGACCATATTTTTTAAATTGTACTCTTTATTTTGAACTATAAACCGAAAAGATTTTGAAAATCGGATAAACAATAAAAAAGTTACAGCTAAAGAGCCGTTTTCAATATTGACCCCTTCAGGTCCCTTATTTTTCGGAATTTTTTTCCCAAGACCTTTTCCGGTCTGCGCATTAGGTCCCTAATCGCAAATACAAAATATAAAAATATTTGCTTGAAAACTGTTTGAGAAAACGTTACATGCGTGAATTCAATTTAACATGGAAACTCCCATAGACAATTTTCATCGGCTCATAAAACCGGAAGTACTCAATACTATTCAATGAAACTTGGAATATATCTTAATTACATCTATTTGAACAATACCTATCCGTCTAAGAACATTCCTAAGCTTTTCTGAGTTTTTTATTTTTTCATCCCCCCTTTTCTCAAGTTTGAGGCCTAAAATCTCAAAACTGATAAGAGATAGAAACTCGCCGCCGCTTTACTTTTTAAACAACTCGACATGGTTGATCTAACTGTAAAATTACAACGAATTTCCTTTAAAAATAAAAACAATATATTGATTCATTTAATTTCTACTATTTTGCTTGTGTAAACCGGAAGTACCGGAACCGGAAATCCAAAACCTTACATACTGGTGACATTTAAAAATGCTATAAGACTAATGTATAGGTATTTCTGAAATCCTTTCCGTTTTCAAAAAATCGCTGACGTAAAATCTGTCGAGAAAAAGAATAATAACTAGAACTTTTTTTTGTCTTCAACAAAAAGTAAGGGCTTTTCGACAGCCCCATTATCCCTTTTTTAATTAAATGTTCAAAAAAAATTATTCTCTAATTTGTTTCCAAGTGTTCTAAACACCTTGGTATCCCCAGTTGCTTAGATAAAACTTATGAGTAGTGCAATGTGAAAAGAAAGATAACTCCAGAACTTTACAGGTAGCTACACTTCTAATTTCCAGAGGAATATTTTCAAAAAATCATATTGAAGTAAGTATTCCTTCCCTGGACACAAAACTTAGTATGCCTATAGTATTTATGCTTTACATTCTTACAGCAAAGCGAGATAACTCTTACTAAAAATAATTTTGAAATTTAAACCATTGATAATCTTTGGGCCTTTCAAACCCCTATAAGGAGTCAAAAAGTGGCCCCTCGGACCATAATTTTTAAATTGTACTCTTTATTCTTAATTATTAACCGAAAAGATTTTGAAAATCACATGAATAATAAAAAAGATACAGCTAAAGGGCTGTTTTTTATACTGACCCCTACAGATCCCTTATTTTTCAGAAGTTCTTTTTAAGGACCTTTTCCGGTCTGCGCATTAGGTCCCTTATTGCAAATATTAAATATGAAAATATTTGCTTGATAACTGTTTGAGAAAACGTTACACGCGTGAATTCAAGTTAACATAGAAACTCCCATAGACAATTTTCATCGGCTCATAAAACCGGAAGTACTCCATCCTTTTCAATGAAACTTTAAATATATATTAATTACTTCTATCATAATAATATTCAGGCGTCAAATAATTTTTCAAAGGTCATTTGACATTTTTTGTTTTTTCATCCCCCCTTTTCTAAAGTTTAGGACTTAATATCTCAAAAACGGTAAGAGATAAAAAGATGACTACGATTACAATTTTGTACAACTATTTATGATAAAGGTAATTCTAAAATTTGAATGCTCTACATTAAAAAAAAAACCAAAGAATTGAGTTTCAAACAATTTTTGCAATTTTCCTTTTAAAAACCGGAAGTACCGGAACCGGAAATCGAAAACCTTACATTTCATAATCTGATATATGTGCTTTAAGACCAATGTATACTTGTATCAATATTCTTTCCAGTTTTCAAAAAATCGCGGACAGAAATTTGTCTTAAAATAATAATAATAACTAGAACTTTTTTTGTCTTCAACAAAAAGTAAGGGCTTTTCGACAGCCCCTATTATCCCCTTTTAATTAAATGTTCCAAAAAAGTATTCTCTTAATTATTTCCAAGTGTTCTAAACGCCTTGGGATTCCCAGTTGCTTAGATACGAACTTACGAGTAGTGCAATGTGAAAAGAAAGATAACTCCAGAACTTTACAAGTGGCTATATTTCTAATTTCCATAGGAATATTTTCAAAAAATCATATTTAAGTAAGTATTCATTCCCCGGACACCAAATTTGGTATGCCTACAGTATTAATGCTGTTTTTTCATACAGCAAAGCAAGATAACTCTTTCTAAAAAAAAATTTAAAACTTAAAAAAAACTTGATCTTTAGGTCTTTCAAACCCCTATAAGGAGTCAAAAAGTGGCCCCTCGGACCATAATTGTTAAATTGTACTCTTTAATCTGAACTATTAACCGAAAAGATTTTGAAAATCGGATGAATAATAAAAAAGATACAGCTAAAGGGCTGTTTTTAATACTGACCCCTACAGATCCCTTATTTTTCAGAAGTTCTTTTCCAAGATCTTTTCCGGTCTGCGCATTAGGTCCCTTATTGCAAATATCAAATATAAAAATATTTGCTTGATAACTGTTTGAGAAAACGTTACACGCGTGAATTCAATTTAACACAGAAACTCCCGTTGACAATTTTCATCGACTCATAAAACCGGAAGTACTCAATACTATTCAATGAAACTTTGAATGTATGTTAATTACATCTATCTTAATAATACACAGGCGTCAAATAACTTTTTAAAGGTCATTTGAATTTTTTTGTTTTTTCATCCCCCCTTTTCTAAAGTTTAGGACTTAATATCTCAAAAACAGTAAGAGATAGAAAGTTGTCTACGCTTACAATTTGGAACAACTATTTATGATAAAGGTAATTCTAAAATTTGAATGCTCTACATTAAACAATAAACAAAGAATTGAGTTTCAAACAATTTTTGCAATTTTCCTTGTAAAAACCGGAAGTACCGGAACCGGAAACTCTAAATAGGACATTTCATAGACTGATACATTTGCTGTAAGACCTATGTTTACTAGTATCAATATTCCTTCCAGTTTTCAAAAAATCGCTGACAGAAATCTGTCGAGAAAAATAATAATAAAAAAAGACAAAAACAATAGGTCTTTTCGACCGAAAGTCGAAAAGCCCTAATAAAAAAAGACAAAAACAATAGGTCTTTTCGACCGAAAGTCGAAAAGCCCTAATAATAACTAGAACTGTTTTTGTCTTCAACAAAAAGTAAGGGCTTTTCGACAGCCCCATTATCCCTTTTTTTTTTATTAAAAATGTCTAAAAAAAAATCATCTCGAATCTATTTCCAAAATTTTTGACCGCCTTGGTATAACGAGATGCTTAGATAGGAATTAATAAGTAGTGCAATGTGAAAAGAAAGATAACTCCAGAATTTCACAAGTAGCTACACTTCTAATTTCCAAACGAATATTTCAAAAAAATCATTTTAAAGTAAGTTTTCATTTCTCAGACACAAAACTTGGTATGCCTATAGTATTCATGCTCTACATGTTTACAGCAAAGCGAGATAACTCTTACTAAATAAAATTGTGAAATTTAAAACGTTTATTATCTTTGAGCCTTCCAAACCTCTATAAGGAGTCAAAAAGTGGCCCCTCGGACCATAATTTGAAGATAGAACTCTTTATTTTGAACAATAAACTGAGAAGATTTTTAAAATCGGATGAAAGGTAAAAAAGTTACAGCTAAAGGGCTGTTTTGCACTTTGGCCCCTGCAGATCCCTTATTTTTTCGAATTGTCTACCCAAAAACTTTTCCGGTCTGCGCATTGGTTGTGTTATAACACATAAAAAATATTGAAATATTTACTTGAAAACTTTTTGAGAAAACGAATGACGCGTGATTTTAGTTTAACACTGAAATTCCCATAGACGATTTTCATTGACTTATAAAACCGGAAGTAGTCAATATTTTTTGCTGCAACTTAAAATATATCTTAATTACTTCAATCATAATAATGTGTAGGCGTCAAATAAAATTTTTAATTTCATTTGAATTTTTTTATTTTGTTCACCCCCCTTTTCTAAAGTTTCAAGCCTTATATCTCAAAAACGGTAAGATATAGAAAAATGTTTACGCTTACAAATTTGTACATCTAGCCACGATGCATCTAATTCTAAAATTTGATTGCTCTAACTTGAAAAGTAAACAAAATATTTTGTTTAATATAATTTTTACAATTTTCCATGAAAAAACCGGAAGTACCGGAACCGGAAATCCAAAACCTTACATTCCATAGATTGATAGATTTGCTATAAGATCCATGCATAATTGTATCATCGTGTCTTCTAGTTTTCATAAAATCGCTGACAAAAAACTGTCGAGTATAATAATAATAATAAAAAAAGACAATAACAATAGGTCTTTTCGACCGAAAGTCGAAAAGCCCTAATAATAATAAAACATCAGAATAACAATAGGTCTTTTCGACCGAAAGTCGAAAAGCCCTAATAAACATCAGAATAACAATAGGTCTTTTCGACCGAAAGTCGAAAAGCCCTAACTAGACCTATTTTTGTCTCCAACAAAAAGGAAGGGCTTTTCGACAGCCCTTAAAACCCCTTATTTAAATGTATCATGTTTTCTCCCATGGAATCTGTATATTAAAAATTAGGAAAATATCATGAGCATATACCCACACGTTAACATTTAAGAAATTAAATGCCCAAAGAAAGACAACTTCAGAATTTTTATATCCAACTATATCGTTTGTTTCCTGATATAAAAGTTCTAAAAATTCATAAATAAGAAAGTACTCATTTAAGATTCAAGAGTTTTGGTATGCCAAAAGCTCTAATGCTAATCATTCATTAAGCAAAGCGAGATAACTCTTGAATTTTAATTTTTTTGAATTGCGATAAAGTTATCATTTTCAGGCCCTTAAAACCCTTATAAGGAGTCAAAAAGTGCCACCTCGGACCATATTTTTTAAACTGTACTCTTTATTCTAAACTATAAACCAAAAAGATTTTGAAAATCGGATAAAGAACAAAAAAGTTACAGCAACAGGACCGTTTTTGATATTGACCCCTTCAGGTCCCTTATTTTTAAGAAATTTTTTCCCAGGACCTTTTCCGGTCTGCACATTAGGTTCCTTATTGCAAATACAAAATATAAAAATATTTGCTTGAAAACTGTTTGAGAAAACGTTACATGCGTGAATTCAATTTAACATGGAAACTGCCATGGACAATATTCATCGGCTCATAAAACCGGAAGTACTCAATACTTTTCAATGAAACTTGAAATATACCTTAATTACTTCTATTTGAACAATATCTATACGTCTTATAGCATTCCTAAGCTTTTCGTAGATTTTTGTTTTTTCATCCCCCCTTTTCTCAAGTTTGAGGCCTAAAATCTCAAAACTGATAAGAGATAGAAACTCGCCGCCGGTGTACTTTTTAAACAACTCGACATGGTTGATCTAACTCTAAAATTACAACGAATTTCCTTTAAAAATAAAAACAATATATTGATTCATTTAATTTCTATTATTTTGCTTGTGTAAACCGGAAGTACCGGAACCGGAAATCCAAAACCTTACATACTGGTGACATTTAAAAATGCTATAAGACTATAGCATAGTTATTTCTGAAATCCTTTCCGTTTTTAAAAAACCGCTGACGGAAAATCTGTCGAGAAAAAGAATAATAACTAGACCTATTTTTGTCTCCAACAAAAAGGAAGGGCTTTTCGACAGCCCTTAAAACCCCTTATTCAAATTCATCATATTATTCTCTCAGAATCTGTATATTAAAAATTAGGAAAATATAATGAGCATATACCCACACGTTAACATTTAAGAAATTAAATGCCCAAAGAAAGACAACTTCAGAATTTTTTTATCCAACTATATCGTTTGTTTACTGAAATAAAAGTTCTAAAATTCATATATAAGAGAGTACTCATTTAAGATTCAAGAGTTTTGGTATGCCAAAACATCTAATGCTAATCATTCATTGAGCAAAGCGAGATAACTCTTGAATTTTATTTTTTTTTGAAATGTGATAAAGTTATCATTTTCAGGCCCTTAAAATCCCTATAAGGAGTCAAAAAGTGGCCCCTTGTACCATAATTTTTGAATTGTTCTCTTTATTTTAAAATAATAACTGAAAAGAGTTTGAAAATTGGATGAGTAATAAAAAAGTTATAGCTAAAGGGCTGTTTTTAATACTGACCCCTTCAGGTCCCTTATTTTTCGGAATTTTTTTCCTCAGACCTTTTCCGGTCTGCGTATTTAGTCCCTAATTACAAGTACAAAATATAACAATATTTGCTTAAAAACTGTTTGAAAAAACGTTACATGCGTGAATTCAATTTAACATAGAAACTCCCATAGACAATTTTCATCGGCTCATAAAACCGGAAGTACTCAATATTATTCAATGAAACTTGGAATATATCTTAATTACGTCTATCTAAACAATATCTATCCTAATCATTTATTGAGCTAAGCGAGATAACTCTTAAAATTGAATTGTGATAAAGTTATCATATTTAGACCCTTAAAACCCCTATAAGGAGTCAAAAAGTGCCCCCTCGGACCATATTTTTTAAATTGTACTCTTTATTCTGAACTATAAACCGAAAAAATTTTGAAAATCGGATAAACAATAAAAAAGTTACAGCTAAAGGGCCGTTTTTAATATTGACCCCTTCAGATCCCTTTTTTTAAAGAATTTTTTTCCCATGACCTTTTTCGGTCTGCGCATTAGGTTCCTTATTACAAATACAAAATATAAAATTATTTGCTTGAAAACTGTTTGAGAAAACGTTACATGCGTGAATTCAATTTAACATAGAAACTCCCATAGACAATTTTCATCGGCTCATAAAACCGGAAGTACTGAATACTTTTCAATGAAACTTGAAATATACCTTAATTACTTCTATTTGAACAAAATCTAAACCGTCTAAGAACATTCTTAAGCTTTTCTGAGTTTTTTATTTTTTCATCCCCCCTTTTTTCAAGTTTGAGGCCTAAAATCTCAAAACTGATAAGAGATAGAAACTCGCTGCAACTTTACTTTTTAAACAACTCGACATGGTTGATCTAACTGTAAAATTACAACGAATTTCCTTTAAATATAAAAACAATATATTGATTCATTTAATTTCTACTAATTTGCTTGTGTAAACCGGAGGTACCGGAACCGGAAATCCAAAACCTTACATACTGGTCACATTTAGAAATGCTATAAGACTATTATATAGTTATTTCTGAAATCCTTTCCGTTTTCAAAAAATCGCTGACGGAAATTCTGTCGAGAAAAAGAAAAATAACTAGACTCTTGTTGCTATAGCAACAAAAAGGTCTTCCGTTCCTCATGTATTAATCTGCACAAATCTCCAGTTATCTTGTAAACAGGAAATGGATATAATATATACATTTTGTCTTTCTTCAAAGTTTGGATGTTCAAGTTTTTGTTTCCGGGTAAATATCTCGTTGAAAAAAGGTTTTTGTCTCGGGACCGGAAACGAACAAACGGAAGTGATTTATGAAACGGAAAGTAGATATTTTAGTACATTTACCTACGGTACGTTACTCATCACATTGAGTAAAATGTTTAAACAAAATTAAGAATTTAATAAAAAAAAGTTCTATTGCTTGAACGTTTCGAGTAAAACCGGAAGTGACGTACGACCAAATGAAACCCGTTAAACACATGTTCAATCAAATGTCCATCATTCATTTAAGCTTCGTGCCTTAATCTCTCACAGTTTCTGAGATCTTGCGGTTACTTTATTTTTTATTAAAAAAGGCTACCTGAGATATTTGAGATGTCTCACCGGAAGTAGAGGTTTTGTTTTTCCATGTGTAGATGACCTTTTGTATTTCTATGGCTAAAATGTTACTTCAATGCTAAATAACCAATATTTCTAAAAATTCAAAATTTGGTGTACTTCCTGTGACGACCGGAAGTTACGCCGGATAAAACAAAATAATGTGAACACATGTACATATATAGGTCTATCATCCTACAAAGTTTGGTTGTTGAAGTCGTTTCCGTTTTTGAGATCTCGTCGAAATAAGGTTTTTGGTTTCGGGACAGGAAACGGACAAACGGAAGTGCTCAATGTAAATTGTATTAAATATTTCTTGTATACTTGCATTTTGTATATTATTTTTTATTTATCTAACTTAAATTATCAACGGAAAACAGATAAACTGATAAACAGCTCGATTTTTTTCAACTCTTCCGGTGTGGACCGGAAGTGACGGAAGACAAAATGAAACCAGTTAAACACATCTTCAATTATATATCTATCATCCATGAAAGTTTCCTGTCTTGATCACTAATAGTTTCTGAGATCTTGCGGGTACAAAATGTGTTTTTAAAAAAAGCTACCTGAGATGATTGAGATATCTCACCGGATGTAGAATTTTTTTGTTGATTTAACATTGCATAGATAACTTATGTGTAGATTTATATTGATATAATTAATTTGTGGAAAATGAATTTTTTGCGTGAAATAACTATTTTTGAAGTGCTTCCGGTGACGACCGGAAGTTACGACGAACAAAACAAAAGTGTTTAAACACATCTACATACACAGGTCTATTATCGTACAAAGTTTGGTTGTTCAAGTCTTTACCATTTTTGAGATCTCGAGGTGACAAGCTTTTTTGTTGCGGGACAGGAAACGGACGATCGGAAATAAATTTTGAAAAAATAAAAAAAACGTCCCTAGCGTTTATCATTTTCTATTATTCCTGAAAATTTCAAGGAAATGTATCCAGTCATCTCTGAGAAAATCGGGGAAAAAAATAAGAATAATAATAAGAATAATAATAATAAAAAGAAACATTACAATCACTATAAGGTCTTCCGTTGGAAACGGAAGACCTTAACTAGACCTATTTTTGTCTCCAACAAAAAGGAAGGGCTTTTCGACAGCCCTTAAAACCCCTTAATTAAATTTATCGTATTTTCTCTCATTGAATCTGTATATAAAAAATTAGGAAGATATCATGAGCATATACCCACACGTTAACATTTAAGAAATTAAATGCCCAAAGAAAGACAACTTCAGAATTTTTTATCCAACTATATCGTTTGTTTCCTGAAATAAAAGTTCTAAAAATTCATATATAACAAAGTACTCATTTAAGATTCAACAGATTTGGTATGCCAAAAGCTCTAATGCTAATCATTCATTGAGCAAAGCGAGATAACTCTTGAAATTTAATTTTTTTTAAAAGGGATAAAGTTGTCATTTTCAGGCCCTTAAAACCCCTATAAGGAGTCAAAAAGTGGCCGTTTGGACCATAATTTTTAAATTGTACTCTTTATTCTAAACTAATAACTGAAAAGAGTTTGAAAATTGGATGAGTAATAAAAAAGTTATAGCTAAAGGGCTGTTTTTAATACTGACCCCTTCAGGTCCCTTATTTTTCGGAATTTTTTTCCTCAGACATTTTCCAGTCTGCGCATTTAGTCCCTCATTACAAGTACAAAATATAAAAATATTTGCTTAAAAACTGTTTGAGAAAACGTTACATGCATGAATTCAATTTAACATAGAAACTCCCATAGACAATTTTTATCGGCCCATAAAACCGGAAGTACTCGATACCATCCAATGAAACTTTGAATATATCTTAATTACGTCTATTTAAACAATATCTATCCTAATCATTTATTGAGCAAAGCGAGATAACTCTTGAAATTGAATTGTGATAAAGTTATCAGTTTCAGACCCTTAAAACCCCTATAAGGAGTCAAAAAGTGCCCCCTCGGACCATATTTTTTGAATTGTACTCTTTATAATTAACTATAAACCGAAAAGATTTTGAAAATCGGATAAACAATAAAAAAGTTACAGCTGAAGAGCCGTTTTTAATATTGACCCCTTGAGCTCCCTTATTTTTCGGATTTTTTTTCCCAAGACCTTTTCCGGTCTGCGCATAAGGTCCCTAATTGCAAATACAAAATATAAAAATATTTGCTTGAAAACTGTTTGAGAACACGTTACATGCGTGAATTCAATTTAACATAGAAACTCCCATAGACAATTTTCATCGGCTTATAAAACCGGAAGTACTCATTACTATTCAATGAAACTTGGAATATATCTTAATAACATCTATTTAAACAATATATATCCGTCTTAGGACATTCCTAAGCTTTTCTGAGTTTTTTATTTTTTCATCCCCCCTTTTCTCAAGTTTGAGGCCTAAAATCTCAAAACTGATAAGAGATAGAAACTCGCCGCCGCTTTACTTTTTAAACAACTCGACATGGTTGATCTAACTCTAAAATTACAACGAATTTCCTTTAAAAATAAAAACAATATATTGATTCATTTAATTTCTACTATTTTGCTTGTGTAAACCGGATGTACCGGAACCGGAAGTCCAAAACCTTACATACTGGTGACATTTAAAAATGCTATAAGACTATTGTATAGTTATTTCTGAAATCCTTTCCGTTTTAAAGAAATCGATGACGGAAATTCTGTCGAGAAAAAGAATAATAATAATAATAATAATAATAATAATAATAAAACAACAGAATAACAATAGGTCTTTTCGACCGAAAGTCGAAAAGCCCTAATAATAAAACATCAGAATAACAATAGGTCTTTTCGACCGAAAGTCGAAAAGCCCTAATAATAATAATAAAACAACAGAATAACAATAGGTCTTTTCGACCGAAAGTCGAAAAGCCCTAATAACTAGACCTATTTTTGTCTCCAACAAAAAGGAAGGGCTTTTCGACAGCCCTTAAAACCCCTTATTTAAATTTATCATATTTTCTCTAAGAATCTGTATATTAAAAATTAGGAAAATATCATGAGCATAGACCCACATGTTAACATTTAAGAAATTAAATGCCCAAAGAAAGACAACTTCAGAATTTTTTATCCAGCTATATCCTTTGTTACCTGAAATAAAACTTCTAAAAATTCATATATAAGAAAGTACTCATTTAAGATTCAAGAGTTTTGGTATGCCAAAAGCTCTTATGCTAATCATTCATTGAGCAAAGCGAGATAACTCTTGAATTTTAATTTTTTTAAATGTGATAAAGTTATTATTTTCAGGCCCTTAAAACCCCTAAAAGGAGTCAAAAGGTGGCCCCTTGGACCATAGTTTTTAAATTGTACTCTTTATTTTAAACTAATATCTGAAAAGAGTTTGAAAATTGGATGAGTAATAAAAAAGTTATAGCTAAAGGGCTGTTTTTAATACTGACCCTTTCAGGTCCCTTATTTTTCGGATTTTTTTTCCTCATACCTTTTCAGGTCTGCGCATTTAGTCCCTCATTACAAGTACAAAATATAAAAATATTCGCTTAAAAACTGTTTGAGAAAACGTTACATGCGTGAATTCAATTTAACATAGAAACTCCCATAGACAATTTTCATCGGCTCATAAAACCGGAAGTACTCAACACTATTCAACGAAACTGGGAATATATCTTAATTACGTCTATTAACACAATATCTATCCTAATCATTTATTGAGCAAAGAGAGATAACTCTTGAAATTGAATTGTGATAAAGTTATCATTTTCAGACCCTAAAAACCCCTATAAGGAGTCAAAAAGTGCCCCCTCGGACCATATTTTTTAAGTTGTACTCTTTATTTTGAAGTATAAACCGAACAGATTTTGAAAATCGGATAAACAATAAAAAAGTTACAGCAACAGGGCTGTTTTTAATACTGACCCCTTCAGGTCCCTTATTTTTCGGAATTTTTTTCCCAAGACCTTTTCCGGTCTGCGCATTAGATCTTTTATTGCAAATACAAAATATAAAAATATTTGCTTGAAAACTGTTTGAGAAAACGTTACATGCGTGAATTCAATTTAACATAGAAACTCCCATAGACAATTTTCATCGGCTCATAAAACCGGAAGTACTCAATACTATTCAATGAAATTTGGAATATATCTTAATTACATCTATTTGAACAATACCTATCCGTCTTAGAACATTCCTAAGCTTTTCTGAGTTTTTTATTTTTTCATCCCCCCTTTTCTCAAGTTTGACGCCTAAAATCTCAAAACTGATAAGAAATAGAAACTCGCCGCCGCTTTACTTTTTTAACAACTCGACATGGTTGATCTAACTCTAAAATTACAACGTATTTCCATTAAAAATAAAAACAATATATTGATTCATTTAATTTCTACTATTTTGCTTGTGTAAACCGGAAGTACCAAAACCGGAAATCCAAAACCTTACATACTTGTGACATTTAAAAATGCTATAAGACTAATGTATTGTTATTTCTGAAATCCTTTCCGTTTTCAAAAAATCGCTGACGGAAATTCTGTCGAGAAAAAGAATAATAATAACTAGACCTATTTTTGTCTCCAACAAAAAGGAAGGGCTTTTCGACAGCCCTTAAAACCCCTTAATTAAATTTATCGTATTTTCTCTCATTGAATCTGTATATAAAAAATTAGGAAGATATCATGAGCATATACCCACACGTTAACATTTAAGAAATTAAATGCCCAAAGAAAGACAACTTCAGAATTTTTTATCCAACTATATTGTTTGTTTCCTGAAATAAAAGTTCTAAAAATTCATATATAAGAAAGTACTCATTTAAGATTCAAGAGATTTGGTATGCCAAAAGCTCTAATGCTAATCATTCATTGAGCAAAGCGAGATAACTCTTGAAATTTAATTTTTTTGAAATGTGATAAATTTGTCATTTTCAGGCCCTTAAAACCCCTATAAGGAGTCATAAAGTGCCCCTCGGACCATATTTTTTAAATTGTACTCTTTATTCTGAACTATAAACCGAAAAGATTTTGAAAATCAGATAAACAATAAAAAAGTTACAGCTAAAGGACCGTTTTTAATATTGACCCCTTCAGATCCCTTATTTTTTCGGAATTTTTTTCCCAAGACCTTTTCCGGTCTGCGCATTAGGTCCTTTACTGCAAATACAAAATATAAAAATATTTGCTTAAAAACTGTTTGAGAAAACGTTACATGCGTGAATTCAATTTAACATAGAAACTCCCATAGACAATTTTCATCGGCTCATAAAACCGGAAGTACTCAATACTATTCAATGAAACTTGGAATATATCTTAATTACATCTATCGAAACAATATATGTCCGTCTTAGAACATTCCTAAGCTTTTCTGAGTTTTTATTTTTTCATCCCCCCTTTTCTCAAGTTTGAGGCCTAAAATCTCAAAACTGATAAGAGATAGAAACTCGCCGCCACTTTACTTTTTAAACAACTCGACATGGTTGATCTAACTCTAAAATTACAACGAATTTCCTTTAAAAATAAAAACAATATATTGATTCATTTAATTTCTACTATTTTGCTTGTGTGAACCGGAAGTACCGGAACCGGAAGTCCAAAACCTTACATACTGGTGACATTTAAAAATGCTATAAGACTATAGCATAGTTATTTCTGAAATCCTTTCCATTTTCAAAAAATCGCTGACGGAAAATCTGTCGAGAAAAAGAAAAATAATAATAACTAGACCTATTTTTGTCTCCAACAAAAAGGAAGGGCTTTTCGACAGCCCTTAAAACCCCTTTTTTAAATTTATCATATTTTCTCTCAGAATCTGTATATCAAAAATTAGGAAAATATCATGAGCATATACCCACACGTTAACATCTAAAAAATTAAATGCCCAAAGAAAGACAACTTCAGAATTTTTTATCCAACTATATCGTTTGTTTCCTGAAATAAAAGTTCTAAAAATTCATACATAAGAAAGTACTCGTTTAAGATTCAAGAGTTTTGGTATGCCAAAAGATCTAATGCTAATCATTCATTAAGCAAAGCGAGATAACTCTTGAATTTTAATTTTTTTGAATTGTGATAAAGTTATCATTTTCAGGCCCTTAAAACCCCTATAAGGAGTCAAAAAGTGGCCCGTTGGACCATGATTTTTAAATTGACTCTTTATTCTAAACTAATAACTGAAAAGAGTTTGAAAATTGGAGGAGTAATAAAAAAGTTATAGCTAAATGGCAGTTTTTAATACTGACCACTTCAGGTCCCTTATTTTTCGGATTTTTTTTCCTCAGACCTTTTCCGGTCTGTGCATTTAAGCCCTCATTACAAGTACAAAATATAAAAATATTTGCTTAAAAACTGTCTGAGAAAACGTTACATGCGTGAATTCAATTTAACATAGAAACTCCCATAGACAATTTTCATCGGCTCATAAAACCGGAAGTACTCGATACCATCCAATGAAACTTTGAATATATCTTAATTACGTCTATTTAAACAATATCTATCCTCATCATTTATTGAGCAAAGCGAGATAACTCTTGCAGTTGAATTGTGATAAAGTTGTCATTTTCAAGCCCTTAAAACCCTTATAAGGGGTCAAAAAGTGCCCCCTCGGACCATATATTTTAAATTATACTCTTAATTCTGAACTATTAACCGAAAAGATTTTGAAAATCGGATAAACAACAAAAAAGTTACAGCAAAAGGACCGTTTTTAATATTGACCCCTTCAGATCCCTTATTTTTTTGAATTTTTTTCCCAGGACCTTTTCCGGTCTGCGCATTAGGTCCCTTATTGCAAATGCAAAATATAAAAATATTTGCTTAAAAACTGATTGAGAAAACGTTACATGCGTGAATTCAATTTAACATAGAAACTCCCGTAGACAATTTTCATCGGCTCATAAAACCGGAAGTACTCAATACTATTCAATGAAACTTGCAATATATCTTAATTACATCTATTTAAACAATATATATCCGTCTTAGAACATTCCCGAGCTTTTCTGAGTTTTTTATTTTTTCATCCCCCCTTTTCTCAAGTTTGAGGCCTAAAATCTCAAAACTGATAAGAGATAGAAACTCGCCGCCGCTTTACTTTTTAAACAACTCGACATGGTTGATCTAACTCTAAAATTACAACGAATTTCCTTTAAAAATAAAAACAATATATTGATTCATTTAATTTCTACTATTTTGCTTGTGTAAACCGAAAGTACCGGAACCGGAAATCCAAAACCTTACATACTGGTGACATTTAAAAATGCTATAAGACTATTGCATAATTATTTCTGAAATCCTTTCCGTTTTCAAAAAAACGCTGACGGAAAATCTGTCGAGAAAAAGAATAATAATAATAATAATAATAATAAAACAACAGAATAACAATAGGTCTTTTCGACCGAAAGTCGAAAAGCCCTAATAAAACAGAACAAAAACAATAGGTCTTTTCGACCGAAAGTCGAAAAGCCCTAACTAGAACTTTTTTTGTCTTCAACAAAAAGTAAGGGCTTTTCGACAGCCCCAGTTTCCCTTTTTTATTTAAAGTGTCAAAAAAAAAATATCTCTAATCTATTTCCAAATTTTCTAAACGATTCGGTATAACCAGTTGCTTAGATAGGAATTGATGAGTACTGCAGTGTGAAAAGAAAGATAACTCCAGAATTTAACAAGTAGCTACACCTGTAATTTTCAGAAGAATATTTTCAAAAAATCATTCCAAAGTAAGTATTCATTCATTGGAGACAAAACTTGGTATGTTAAGAGTATTTGTGGTATACATTCTTAGAGCAAAGCGAGATAACTCTTCCAAGAAATAATTTTGAAATTTAAACAAAATGTGATCTTTGGGCCTTTCAAACCCCTATAAGGAGTCAAAAAGGGGCCCCTCGGACCATAATTTTCAGAATGAACTCTTTATTCTTAATTATTAACCGAAAAGATTTTGAAAATCAGATGAATAATAAAAAAGATACAGCTAAAGAGCTGTTTTTTATACTGACCCCTACAGATCCCTTATTTTTCAGAAGTTTTTTTCCAGGACCTTTTCCGGTCTGCGCATTAGGTCCCTTATTGCAAATACAAAATATAAAAATATTTGCTTGATAACTGTTTGAGAAAACGTTACACGCGTGAATTCAATTTAACATAGAAACTCCCATAGACAATTTTCATCGGCTCATAAAACCGGAAGTACTCAATATTTTTCAATGAAACTTTGAATATATAATAATTACTTCTATCATAATAATATTCAGGCGTCAAATATTTTTTTAAAGGTCATTTGACATTTTTTGTTTTTTCATCCCCCCTTTTCTTAAGTTTAGGACTTAATATCTCAAAAACGGTAAGAGATACAAAGTTGACTACGCTTACAATGTTGTACAACTATATATGATAAAGGTAATTCTAAAATTTAAATGCTCTACATTAAAAAATAAACAAAAAATTGAGTTTCAAACAATTTTTGCAATTTTCCTTGTAAAAACCGGAAGTACCGGAACCGGAAATCGAAAAGCTTACATTTCATAATCTGATATGTTTGCTTTAAGACCAATGTATACTTGTATCAATATTCCTTCCAGTTTTCAAAAAATCGCTGACAGAAATTTGTCTTAAAATAATAATAATAACTAGAACTTTTTTTTGTCTTCAACAAAAAGTAAGGGCTTTTCGACAGCCCCATTATCCCCTTTTAATTAAATGTTTTAAAAAAATATTCTCTAGTTTATTTCCAAGTGTTCTAAACGCCTTGGTATCCCAAGTTGCTTTGATAGCAACTTATGAGTAGTGCAATGTGAAAAGAAAGATAACTCCAGAACTCTACAGGTAGCTACACTTTAAATTTCCAGAAAAATATTTTCAAAAAATCATATTGAAGTAAGTATTCATTCCCTGGACACCAAATTTAGTATGCCTACAGTATTAATACTCCTTATTCTTACAACAAAGCGAGACAACTCTTTCTAAAAAAAAAATTGAAATTTGAACAAGTTCTGATCTTTAGGTCCTTCAAACCCCTATAAGGACTCAAAAAGTGGCCCCTCGGACCATAATTTTTAAATTGTACTCTTTATTCTAAACAATAAACTGAAAAGATTTTTATAATCGGATGAAAGGTAAAAAAGTTACCGCTAAAAGGCTGTTTTGCACGTTGGCCCCTGCAAATCCCTAATTGTTTCGAGTTGTCTACCCAAAACTTTTTCAGTTTTGCGGATTGTGTGTGTCATTATAAAGATGAAATATTGTAGCAATTACTTGAAAACCTTTTGAGAAAACGAACCACGCGTGATTTTTGTTTAACATTGAAACTCCCAATTGGCAATTTTCATTGACCTATAAAACCGGAAGTAGTCAATATATTTTAATGAAACTTAGAATATATGTTAATTACATCTATGTTAATAATATATTGGCGTTAAATAATTTTTTAAAGGTTATTTATTTTTTTTTGCTTTCTCATCCCCCCTTTTCTAAAGTTTAGGACTTTCTATCTCAAAAACGGTAAGATATAGAAAGATGTCCACGCTGACAATTATAAACAGAAAGACAAGATGCATCTAATTCTAAAATTTGAACATTCTAATATAAAGACTAAACAAAGTATTGCGTTTTAATAATTTTTTACATTTTTCCTTGTATATACCGGAAGTACCAGAACCGGAAGTTCAAAACCTTACATTCCATAGATTGATAGATTTGCTGTAAGACCGTCCCAAAACTGTATCAATATATCTTCCAGTTTTCAAAAAATCGCTGACAGAAATCTGTCGAGAAAAATAATAATAATAATAATAATAAAAAAAGACAAAAACAATAGGTCTTTTCGACCGAAAGTCGAAAAGCCCTAATAAAAAAAGACAAAAACAATAGGTCTTTTCGACCGAAAGTCGAAAAGCCCTAATAACTAGACCTGTTTTTGTCTCCAACAAAAAGGTAGGGCTTTTCGACAGCCCTTAAAACCCCTTTTTTAAATTCATAATATTTTCTCTCAGAATCTGTATATTAAATTTTAGAAAAATATCATAAACATATGCCCACACGTTTACATTTAAGAAATTAAATGCCCAAAGAAAGACAACTCCAGAATTTTTTATCCAACTTTATCGTTTGTTTCCTGAAATAAAAGTTCTAAAAATTCATATATAAGAAAGTACTCATTTAAGATTCAAGAGTTTTGGTATGCCAAAAGCTCTAATGCTAATCATTCATTGAGCAAAGCGAGATAACTCTTGAATTTAAATTTTTTTTAAATGTGATAAAGTAATCATTTTCAGGCCCTTAAAACCCCTATAAGGAGTCAAAATTGGCCCTTTGGACCATAATTATTAAATTGTACTCTTTATTCTTAACTAATAACTGAAAAGAGTTTGAAAATTGGATAAGTAATAAAAAAGTTATAGCTAAAGGGCTGTTTTTAATACTGACCCCTTCAGGTCCCTTATTTTTCGGATTTTTTTTCCTCAGACCTTTTCCGGTCTGCGCATTTAGTCCCTCATTACAAGTACAAAATATAAAAATGTTTGCTTAAAAACTGTCTGAGAAAACGTTACATGCGTGAATTCAATTTAATATAGAAACTCCCATAGACTATTTTCATGGGCTCATAAAACCGGAAGTACTCGACACTATTTAACGAAACATGAAATATATCTTAATTACGTCTATTAACACAATATCTATCCTAATCATTTATTGAGCAAAGCGAGATAACTCTTGAAATTGAAATGTGATAAAGTTATCATTTTCAGACCCTTAAAACCCCTACAAGGAGTCAAAAAGTGCCCCCTCGGACCATATTTTTTATATTGTACTCTTTATTTTGAACTATAAACCGAAAAGATTTTGAAAATCGGATAAACAATAAAAAAGTTACAGCTAAAGAGCCGTTTTCAATATTGACCCCTTCAGGTCCCTTATTTTTCGGAATTTTTTTCCCAAGACCTTTTCCGGTCTGCGCATTAGGTCCTTTATTGCAAATACAAAATATAAAAATATTTGCTTGAAAACTGTTTGAGAAAACGTTACATGCGTGAATTCAATTTAACATAGAAACTCCCATAGACAATTTTCATCGGCTTATAAAACCGGAAGTACTCAATACTTTTCAATGAAACTTTAAATATACCTTAATTACTTCTATCCTAATAATATTCAGGCGTCAAATAATTATTCAAAGGTCATTTGAATTTTTTTGTTTTTTCATCCCCCCTTTTCTAAAGTTTAGGACTTAATATCTCAAAAACAGTAAGAGATAAAAAGTTGTCTACGCTTACAATTTGGAACAACTATTTTTGATAAAGGTAATTCTAAAATTTGAATGCTCTACAATAAAAAATAAACAAAAAATTGAGTTTCAAACAATTTTTGCAATTTTCCTTGTAAAAACCGGCAGTACCGGAACCGGAAACTCAAAATAGGACATTTCATAGACTGATACATTTACTGTAATACCAATGTATACTTGTATCAATATTCCTTCCAGTTTTCAAAAAATCGCTGACAGAAATCTGTCGAGAAAAATAATAATAAACTAGACCTATTTTTGTCTCCAACAAAAAGGAAGGGCTTTTCGACAGCCCTTAAAACCCCTTATTTAAATTTATCATATTTTCTCTCAGAATCTGTATATTGAAAATGAGGAAAATATCATGAGCATATACCCACACGTTAACATTTAAGAAATTAAATGCCCAAAGAAAGACAACTTCAGAATTTTTTATCCAACTATATCGTTTGTTTCCTGAAATAAAAGTTCTAAAAATTCATATATAAGAAAGTACTCATTTAAGATTCAAGAGATTTGTTATATCAAAAGCTCTAATGCTAATCATTCATTGAGCAAAGCGAGATAACTCTTGAAATTTAATTTTTTTGAAATGTGATAAAGTTATCATTTTCAGGCCCTTAAAACCCCTAAAAGGAGTCAAAAAGTGGCCCTTTGGACCATGATTTTTAAATTAAACTCTTTATTCTAAACTAATAACTGAAAGGAGTTTGAAAATTGGATAAGTAATAAAAAAGTTATAGCTAAAGAGCTGTTTTTAATACTGACCCCTTCAGGTCCCTTATTTTTCGGAATTTTTTTCCTCAGACCTTTTCCAGTCTGCGCATTTAGTCCCTCATAACAAGTACAAAATATAAAAATATTTGCTTAAAAACTGTTTGAGAAAACGTTACATGCGTTAATTAAATTTAACATAGAAACTCCCATAGACAATTTTCATCGGTCCATAAAAGCGGAAGTACTCGATACCATCCAATGAAACTTTAAATATATCTTATTTACGTTCATTTAAACAATATCTATCCTAATCATTTATTGAGCGAAGCGAGATAACTCTTGAAATTGAATTGTGATAAAGTTATCAGTTTCAGACCCTTAAAATCCCTATAAGGAGTCAAAAAGTGCCCCCTCGGACCATATTTTTTAAATTGTACTCTTTATTCTGAACTATAAACCGAAAAGATTTTGAAAATCGGATAAACAATAAAAAAGTTACAGCTAAAGAGCCGTTTTTAATATTGACCCCTTGAGCTCCCTTATTTTTCAGAATTTTTTTCCCAATACCTTTTCAGGTCTTCGCATTAGGTCCTTTATTGCAAATACAAAATATAAAAATATTTGCTTGAAAACTGTTTGAGAAAACGTTACATGCGTGAATTTAATTTAACATAGAAACTCCCATAGACAATTTTCATCGGCTCATAAAACCGGAAGTACTCAATACTTTTCAATGAAACTTGGCATATATCTTAATTACATCTATTTGAACAATATATATCCGTCTTAGGACATTCCTAAGCTTTTCTGAGTTTTTTATTTTTTCATCCCCCCTTTTCTCAAGTTTGAGGCTTAAAATCTCAAAACTGATAAGAGATAGAAACTCGCCGCCGGTTTACTTTTTAAACAACTCGACATGGTTGATCTACCTCTAAAATTACAACGAATTTCCTTTAGAAATAAAAACAATATATTGATTCATTTAATTTCTACTATTTTGCTTGTGTAAACCGGAAGTACCGGAACCGGAAGTCCAAAACCTTACAAACTGGTGACATTTAAAAATGCTATAAAACTATTGTATTGTTATTTCTAAAATCCTTTCCGTTTTCAAAAAATCGCTGACGGAAATTCTGTCGAGAAAAAGAATAATAACTAGACCTATTTTTGTCTCCAACAAAAAGGAAGGGCTTTTCGACAGCCCTTAAAACCCCTTATTCAAATTTATCATATTTTCTCTAAGAATCTGTATATTAAAAATTAGGAAAGTATCATGAGCATAGACCCACATGTTAACATTTAAGAAATTAAATGCCCAAAGAAAGACAACTTCAGAATTTTTTATCCAGCTATATCCTTTGTTACCTGAAATAAAACTTCTAAAAATTCATATATAAGAAAGTACTCATTTAAGATTCAAGAGTTTTGGTATGCCAAAAGCTCTAATGCTAATCATTCATTGAGCAAAGCGAGATAACTCTTGAATTTTAATTTTTTTAAAATGTGATAAAGTTATTATTTTCAGGCCCTTAAAACCCCTAAAAGGAGTCAAAAGGTGGCCCTTTGGACCATAATTTTTAAATTGTACTCTTTATTCTAAACTAATATCTGGAAAGAGTTTGAAAATTGGATGAGTAATAAAAAAGTTATAGCTAAAGGGCTGTTTTTAATACTGACCCCTTCAGGTCCCTTATTTTTCGGATTTTTTTTCCTCATACCTTTTCAGGTCTGTGCATTTAGTCCCTCATTACAAGTACAAAATATAAAAATATTCGCTTAAAAACTGTTTGAGAAAACGTTACATGCGTGAATTCAATTTAACATAGAAACTCCCATAGACAATTTTCATCGGCTCATAAAACCGGAAGTACTCAACACTATTCAACGAAACTTGTAATATATCTTAATTACGTCTATTAACACAATATCTATCCTAATCATTTATTGAGCAAAGAGAGATAACTCTTAAAATTGAATTGTGATAAAGTTATCATTTTCAGACCCTTAAAACCCCTATAAGGAGTCAAAAAGTGCCCCCTCGGACCATATTTTTTAAGTTGTACTCTTTATTTTGAACTATAAACCGAAAAGATTTTGAAAATCGGATAAACAATAAAAAAGTTACAGCTAAAGGGCTGTTTTTAATACTGACCCCTTCAGGTCCCTTATTTTTCGGAATTTTTTTCCCAAGACCTTTTCCGGTCTGAGCATTAGATCCCTTATTGCAAATACAAAATATAAAAATATTTGCTTGAAAACTGTTTGAGAAAACGTTACATGCGTGAATTCAATTTAACATAGAAACTCCCATAGACAATTTTCATCGGCTCATAAAACCGGAAGTACTCAATACTATTCAATGAAATTTGGAATATATCTTAATTACATCTATTTGAACAATACCTATCCGTCTTAGAACATTCCTAAGCTTTTCTGAGTTTTTTATTTTTTCATCCCCCCTTTTCTCAAGTTTGAGGCCTAAAATCTCAAAACTGATAAGAAATAGAAACTCGCCGCCGCTTTACTTTTTAAACAACTCGACATGGTTGATCTAACTGTAAAATTACAACGTATTTCCATTAAAAATAAAAACAATATATTGATTCATTTAATTTCTACTATTTTGCTTGTGTAAACCGGAAGTACCGGAACCGGAAATCCAAAACCTTACATACTGGTGACATTTAAAAATGCTATAAGACTAATGTATTGTTATTTCTGAAATCCTTTCCGTTTTCAAAAAATCGCTGACGGAAATTCTGTCGAGAAAAAGAATAATAATAATAATAATAACTAGACCTGTTTTTGTCTCCAACAAAAAAGAAGGGCTTTTCGACAGCCCTTTAAATCCTTTGTTTAAATTTTAAATATTTTTTCTGAAAATCTGTATATTATAAAATGAGACTAAATATCAGGAACATATACCCAGATGTTAACATTTAAGAAATTAAATGCCCAAAGAAAGACAACTCTATAATTTTATATCCAACTACATCGTTTGTTTCTCAAAGAAAAGTTCTAAAAATTCATATGTAAGAAAGAACTCAACTATGATTCAAGACTTTTGGTAGGCCAATAGCTCTAATGTCAATCATTCATTAAGCAAAGCGAGATAACTCTTGAAATTTATTTTTTTTAAATGTGATGAAGTTATCATTTTCAGACCCTTAAAACCCCTACAAGGAGTCAAAAAGTGCCCCCTCGGACCATATTTTTTATATTTTACTCTTTATTCTGAACTATAAACCGAAAAGATTTTGAAAATCAGATAAACAATAAAAAAGTTACAGCTAAAGAGCCGTTTTCAATATTGACCCCTTCAGGTCCCTTATTTTTCGGAATTTTTTTCCCAGGACCCTTTCCGGTCTGCGCATTAGGTCCCTTATTGCAAATGCATAATATAAAAATATTTGCTTGAAAACTGTTTGAGAAAACGTTACATGCGTGAATTCAATTTAACATAGAAACTCCCATAGACAATTTTCATCGGCTCATAAAACCGGAAGTATTCAATACTATTCAATGAAACTTGGAATATATCTTAATTACCTCTATTTGAACAATATATATCCGTCTTAGAACATTCCTAAGCTTTTCTGAGTTTTTTATTTTTTCATCCCCCCTTTTCTCAAGTTGGAGGCCTAAAATCTCAAAACTGATAAGAGATAGAAACTCGCCGCCGCTTTACTTTTTAAACAACTCGACATGGTTGATCTAACTCTAAAATTACAACGAATTTCCTTTAAAAATAAAAACAATATATTAATTCATTTAATTTCTAGTATTTTGCTTGTGTAAACCGGAAGTACCGGAACCGGAAATCCAAAACCTTACATACTGGTGACATTTAAAAATGCTATAAGACTATTGCATAGTTATTTCTGAAATCCTTTCCGTTTTCAAAAAATCGATGACGATAAATCTGTCGAGAAAAAGAAAAATAATAATAATAAAACAGAACAAAAACAATAGGTCTTTTCGACCGAAAGTCGAAAAGCCCTAATAATAATAATAATAAAACATCAGAATAACAATAGGTCTTTTCGACCGAAAGTCGAAAAGCCCTAACTAGAACTTTTTTTGTCTTCAACAAAAAGTAAGGGCTTTTCGACAGCCCCATTATCCCTTTTTAATTAAATGTTCAAAAAGAAATTATTCTCTGATTTATCTCCAAGTGTTCTAAACGCCTTGGTATCCCCAGTTGCTTAGATAGGAACTTATGAGTAGTGCAATGTGAAAAGAAAGATAACTCCAGAACTTTACAGGTAGCTATACTTCTAATTCCCAGAGGAATATTTTCAAAAAATCATATTGAAGTAAGTATTTATTCCTCGGACACAAAACTTAGAATGCTTATAGTACTTGTGCTCTACATTCTTACAGAAAAGCTAGATAACTCTTACTAAAAAACATTTTGAAATTTAAACAAGTGATGATCTTTGGGCCTTCCATACCCCTTTAAGGAGTCATAAAGTGGCCCCTCGGACCATAATTTTAAGGTTGTACTCTTTATTCCTAACAATAAACTGAAAAGATTTTTAGAATCGGAAGAGAAATAATAAAGTTACAGCTAAAGTGCTGTTTTGTACGTTGGCCCCTGCAGATCCCTAATTTTCTCAAATTGTCTACCCAAAAACTTTTCCGGTCTGTGCATTGTGTGTACCATTATACATCTGAAATATTGTAATGTTAACTTGAAAACTTTTTGAGAAAACGAACGACGCGTGATTTTTGTTTAACATTGAAACTCCCATAGGTGATTTTCATTGACCTATAAAACCGGAAGTAGTCAATATATGTTAATGAAACTCGGAATGTACGTTTATTACTTCTATCTTAACAATGGTAAGGTATAATTTAAATTTTTAAAGGTCATTTGAAATTTTTGGTTTTTCATCCCCCCCTTTTCTAGAGTTTAGGATTTAATATCTCAAAAACGGTAAGATATAGAAAGTTGGCTACGCTTACAATTTTGTACAACAAGACAAGATGTATCTAATTCCAAAAGCTGAACGTTCTTGTTCAAAAACTAAACAAAATATTGCGTTTCGTTCAATTTTTACAATTTTCCTTATATAAACCGGAAGTACCGGAACCGGAAGCTCAAAACCTTACTTTCCATAGATTGATATATTTGCTGTAAGACCGTTGCATAATTGTATCTATATACCTTCCAGTTTTATAGAAATCGTTGACAAAAAACTGTCGAGAAAAATAATAATAACTAGAATTTTTTTTGTCTTCAACAAAAAGTAAGGGCTTTTTGACAGCCCCATTATCCCTTTTTAATTAAATGTTCTAAAAAAATTTTTCTTTTATTTATTTCCAAGTGTTCTACACGCCTTGGTATCCCCAGTTGCTTTGATAGGAACTTATGAGCAGTGCAATGTGAAAAGAAAGATAACTCAAGAACTTTACAGGTAGCTACACTTCTAATTTCCAGAGGAATATTTTCAAAAAATCATATCGAAGGAAGTATGCATTCCACGGACACAAAACTTGGTATGCCTATAGTATTTATTCTCTACATTCTTATAGCAAAGCGAGATAACTCTTACTAAAAAACATTTTGAAATTTAAACAAATGATGATCTTTGGGCCTTCCTAACCCCTATAAGGACTCAAAAAGTGGCCCCTCGGACCATAATTTTAAGATTATACTCTTCATTTTGAACAATAAACTGAAAAGATTTTTAAAATCGGAAGAGAAATAAAAAAGTGACAGCTAAAGTGCTCTTTTGTGTGTTGGCCCCTGCAGATCCCTAATTTTCTCAAATTGTCTACCCAAAAACTTTTCCGGTCTGCGCATTGTGTGTACCATTATACATATGAAATATTGTAATGTTAACTTGAAAACTTTTTGAGAAAACGAACCACGCGTGATTTTTGTTTAACATTGAAACTCCCATAGGTGATTTTCATCGACCTATAAAACCGGAAGTAGTCAATATATGTCAATGAAACTCGGAATGTACGTTTATTACTTCTATCTTAACAATGGTAAGGTATAATTTAAATTTTTAAAGGTCATTTGAAATTTTTAGTTTTTCATCCCCCCTTTTCTAAAGTGTAGGATTTAATATCTCAAAAACGGTAAGATATAGAAAGTTGTCTACGCTTACAATTTTGTACAACAAGACAAGATGTATCTAATTCCAAAAGCTGAACGTTCTAATTAAAACACTTAACAAAACATTGCGTATTGTTCAATTTTTACAATTTTCCTAATATAAACCGGAAGTACCGGAACTGGAAGTTCAAAACCTTACTTTCCATAGATTGATATATTTGCTGTAAGACCGTTGCATAATTGTATCTATATACCTTCCAGTTTTATAGAAATCGTTGACAAAAAACTGTCGAGAAAAATAATAATAACTAGAACTTTTTTTTGTCTTCAACAAAAAGTAAGGGCTTTTCGACAGCCCCATTATCCCCTTTTAATAAAATGTAAAAAAAAATATTCTCTAGTTTATTTCCAAGTGTTCTAAACGCCTTGGTATCCCAAGGTGCTTAGATAGCAACCTATGAGTAGTGCAATGTGAAAAGAAAGATAACTCCAGAACTTTACAGGTAGCTATATTTCTAATTTCCAGGAAAATATTTTCAAAAAATCATATTGAAGTAAGTATTCATTCCCCGGACACCAAATTTGGTATGCCTACAGTATTCATGCTCCTTATTCTTACAACAAAGCGAGACAACTCTTTCTAAAAAAAAATTTGAAATTTGAACAAGTTCTGATCTTTAGGTCCTTCAAACCCCTATAAGGACTCAAAAAGTGGCCCCTTGGAGCATAATTTTAAGATTGTACTATTTATTCTAAACAATAAACTGAAAACAAATTTAAAATCGGATGAAAGGTAAAAAAGTTACAGCTAAAAGGCTGTTTTGCACGTTGGCCCCTGCAGATCCCTAATTTTTTTGAGTTGTCTACCCAAAACTTTTTCAGGTCTGCGGATTGTGTGTGTCATTATAAAGATGAAATATTGTAGCAATTACTTGAAAACCTTTTGAGAAAACGAACCACGCGTGATTTTTGTTTAACATTGCAACTCCCATAGGCGACTTCATTGACCTATAAAACCGGAAGTAGTCATAATATTTTAATGAAACTTAGAATATATGTTTATTACATCTATGTTAGTAATATTTAGGCGTTAAATAATTTTTTAGAGGTCATTTGAATTTTTTTGTTTTCTCATCCCCCCTTTTTCAAAGTTTAGGACTCTATATCTCAAAAACCGTAAGATATAGAAAGTTGTGTACGCTTACAATTTTGTACAGCAAGACAAGATGCATCTAATTCTAAAAGTTGAACATTCTAATATAAACACTAAACAAAGCATCGCGTTTTAATCAATTTTTACATTTTTCCTTGTAAAAACCGGAAGTACCGGAACCGGAAATCAAAAACCTTACATTCCATGGAATAAGAGATTTGCTGTAAGACCGTTCCAAAATTGTATCAATATTGCTTCCAGTTTTCAAAAAATCGTTGACAAAAATCTGTCGAGAAAAATAATAATAACTAGAACTTTTTTTTGTCTTCAACAAAATGTAAGGGCTTTTCGACAGCCCCATTATCCCCTTTTAATTAAATGTTTTAAAAAAATATTCTCTAGTTTATTTCCAAGTGTTCTAAACGCCTTGGTATCCCAAGTTGCTTAGATAGCAACTTATGAGTAGTGCAATGTGAAAAGAAAGATAACTCCAGAACTCTACAGGTAGCTACACTTTAAATTTCCAGAAAAATATTTTCAAAAAATCATATTGAAGTAAGTATTCATTCCCTGGACACCAAATTTAGTATGCCTACAGTATTAATACTCCTTATTCTTACAACAAAGCGAGACAACTCTTTCTAAAAAAAAAATTGAAATTTGAACAAGTTCTGATCTTTAGGTCCTTCAAACCCCTATAAGGACTCAAAAAGTGGCCCCTCGGACCATAATTTTTAAATTGTACTCTTTATTCTAAACAATAAACTGAAAAGATTTTTATAATCGGATGAAAGGTAAAAAAGTTACCGCTAAAAGGCTGTTTTGCACGTTGGCCCCTGCAAATCCCTAATTGTTTCGAGTTGTCTACCCAAAACTTTTTCAGTTTTGCGGATTGTGTGTGTCATTATAAAGATGAAATATTGTAGCAATTACTTGAAAACTTTTTGAGAAAACGAACCACGCGTGATTTTTGTTTAACATTGAAACTCCCAATTGGCAATTTTCATTGACCTATAAAACCGGAAGTAGTCAATATATTTTAATGAAACTTAGAATATATGTTAATTACATCTATGTTAATAATATATTGGCGTTAAATAATTTTTTAAAGGTTATTTATTTTTTTTTGCTTTCTCATCCCCCCTTTTCTAAAGTTTAGGACTTTCTATCTCAAAAACGGTAAGATATAGAAAGATGTCCACGCTGACAATTATAAACAGAAAGACAAGATGCATCTAATTCTAAAATTTGAACATTCTAATATAAAGACTAAACAAAGTATTGCGTTTTAATAATTTTTTACATTTTTCCTTGTATATACCGGAAGTACCAGAACCGGAAGTTCAAAACCTTACATTCCATAGATTGATAGATTTGCTGTAAGACCGTCCCAAAACTGTATCAATATATCTTCCAGTTTTCAAAAAATCGCTGACAGAAATCTGTCGAGAAAAATAATAATAATAACTAGAACTTTTTTTGTTTTCAACAAAAAGTAAGGGCTTTTCGACAGCCCCATTATCCCTTTTTAATTAAATGTTCCAAAAAAATTATTATCTGATTTATTTCCAAGTGTTCTAAACGCCTTGGTATCCCCTGTTGCTTAGATAGGAACTTATGATTAGTGCAATGTGAAAAGAAAGATAACTCCAGAACTTTACAGGTAGCTACACATCTAATTTCCAGAGGAATATTTTCAAAAAATCATATTGAAGTAAGTATTCATTCCTCGGACAAAAAACTTAGTATGCTTATAGTATTTGTGCTCTACATTCTTACAGCAAAGCGAGATAACTCTTACTAAAAAACATTTTGAAATTAAAACAAGTGATGATCTTTGGGCCTTCCAAACCCCTATAAGGAGTCAAAAAGTGGCCCCTCGGACCATAATTTTAAGGTTGTACTCTTTATTCCTAACAATAAACTAAAAAGATTTTTAAAATCGGAATAAAAAAAAACAAGTTACAGCTAAAGTGCTGTTTTAAAAGTTGGCCCCTGCAGATCCCTAATTTTCTCAAATTGTCTACCCAAAAACTTTTCCGGTCTGTGCATTGTGTGTACCATTATACATCTAAAATATTGTAATGTTAACTTGAAAACTTTTTGAGAAAACGAACGACGCGTGATTTTTGTTTAACATTGAAACTCCCATAGGTGATTTTCATCGACCTATAAAACCGGAAGTAGTCAATATATGTCAATGAAACTCGGAATGTACGTTTATTACTTCTATCTTAACAAAGGTAAGGTATAATTTAAATTTTTAAAGGTCATTTGAAATTTTTAGTTTTTCATCCCCCCTTTTCTAAAGTTTAGGATTTAATATCTCAAAAACGGTAAAATATAGAAAGTTGTCTACGCTTACAAATTTGTACAACAAGATAAGATGTATCTAATTCCAAAAGCTGAACGTTCTAATTAAAACACTAAACAAAATATTGCGTATTGTTCAATTTTTACAATTTTCCTAATATAAACCGGAAGTACCGGAACTGGAAGTTCAAAACCTTACTTTCCATAGATTGATATATTTGCTGTAAGACCGTTGCATAATTGTATCTATATACCTTCCAGTTTTATAGAAATCGTTGACAAAAAACTGTCGAGAAAAATAATAATAATAAACTAGAACTTTTTTTGTCTTCAACAAAAAGTAAGGGCTTTTCGACAGCCCCAGTTTCCCTTTTTAATTTAAAGTGTCGAAAAAAAAAATATCTCTAATCTATTTCCATATTTTCTAAACGCCTCGGTATAACCAGTTGCTTAGATAGGAGTTTATGAGTACTGCAGTGTGAAAAGAAAGATAACTCCAGAATTTAAAAAGTAGCTAAACTTCTAATTTTCAGAAGAATATTTTCAAAAATATCATTCCAAAGTAAGTATTCATTCCTGGGACGCAAAACTTGGTATGCCAAGAGTATTTATGCTGTACATTCTTGGAGCAAAGCGAGATAACTCTTCCAAAAAATAATTTTGAAATTTAAACAAGATGTGATCTTTGGGCCTACAAAAACCCTTTAAGGAGTCAAAAAGTGGCCCCTCGGACCATATTTTTTAAATTGTACTCTCTACTCTCAACTATAAGCCGAAAAGATTTTAAATATCGGATGAAAAATAAAAAAGTTACAGTTGAAAGGCTGTTTTGCACGATGGCCCCTGTAGACCTTTTATTTTTAAGAATTGTGTACCCAAAACTTTTTCCGGTCTGCGGAGTGTGTGTCTCAATATACAGATAAAATATTGTAATATTTAAATGGAAACTTTTTGAGAAAACGAATGACGCGTGATTTTTGTTTAACATTGAAACTCCCATAGACGATTTCACTGACCTATAAAACCGGAAGTAGTCAACATATTTTTACAAAACTCGGAATGTATGTTAATAACTTCCATCTTAATAATATTCAGGCGTCATTTAACCTTTTAAATGTCATTTGAATTTTTTTGTTTTTTCATCCCCCCTTTTTTGAAGTTTAGGGCTTTATATCTCAAAAACGGTAAGATATAGAAAGTTGCCTACGCTTACAATTTTGTACAACTAGTTATGATAAATGTAATTCTAAAGTTTGAACGTTCTGGATTGAAAAATAATCAAAATATTGAGTTTCAATCAATTATTGCTATTTTCCTTGTAAAAACCGGAAGTACCGGAACTGGAAATCTGAAACCTTACATTTCATAGAGTGAAAAATTTGCTATAAGACCGTTGAAAAATTGTATCGATATATCTTCCAGTTTTCAAAAAATCGCTGACAGAAATCTGTCGAGAAAAATAATAATAATAATAATAATAATAATAATAAAAAAACACAAAAACAATAGGTCTTTTCGACCGAAAGTCGAAAAGCCCTAAAAAAGACAAAAACAATAGGTCTTTTCGACCGAAAGTCGAAAAGCCCTAATAATAATAAAAAAAGACAAAAACAATAGGTCTTTTCGACCGAAAGTCGAAAAGCCCTAATAACTAGAACTTTTTTTGTCTTCAACAAAAAGTAAGGGCTTTTCGACAGCCCCATTATCCCTTTTTTTTTTATTAAAAATGTCTAAAAAAAAATCATCTCGAATCTATTTCCAAAATTTTTGACCGCCTTGGTATAACGAGATGCTTAGATAGGAATTAATAAGTAGTGCAATGTGAAAAGAAAGATAACTCCAGAATTTCACAAGTAGCTACACTTCTAATTTCCAAACGAATATTTCAAAAAAATCATTTTAAAGTAAGTTTTCATTTCTCAGACACAAAACTTGGTATGCCTATAGTATTCATGCTCTACATGTTTACAGCAAAGCGAGATAACTCTTACTAAATAAAATTGTGAAATTTAAAACGTTTATTATCTTTGAGCCTTCCAAACCTCTATAAGGAGTCAAAAAGTGGCCCCTCGGACCATAATTTGAAGATAGAACTCTTTATTTTGAACAATAAACTGAGAAGATTTTTAAAATCGGATGAAAGGTAAAAAAGTTACAGCTAAAGGGCTGTTTTGCACTTTGGCCCCTGCAGATCCCTTATTTTTTCGAATTGTCTACCCAAAAACTTTTCCGGTCTGCGCATTGGTTGTGTTATAACACATAAAAAATATTGAAATATTTACTTGAAAACTTTTTGAGAAAACGAATGACGCGTGATTTTAGTTTAACACTGAAATTCCCATAGACGATTTTCATTGACTTATAAAACCGGAAGTAGTCAATATTTTTTGCTGCAACTTAAAATATATCTTAATTACTTCAATCATAATAATGTGTAGGCGTCAAATAAAATTTTTAATTTCATTTGAATTTTTTTATTTTGTTCACCCCCCTTTTCTAAAGTTTCAAGCCTTATATCTCAAAAACGGTAAGATATAGAACAATGTTTACGCTTACAAATTTGTACATCTAGCCACGATGCATCTAATTCTAAAATTTGATTGCTCTAACTTGAAAAGTAAACAAAATATTTTGTTTAATATAATTTTTACAATTTTCCATGAAAAAACCGGAAGTACCGGAACCGGAAATCCAAAACCTTACATTCCATAGATTGATAGATTTGCTATAAGATCCATGCATAATTGTATCATCGTGTCTTCTAGTTTTCATAAAATCGCTGACAAAAAACTGTCGAGTATAATAATAATAACTAGAACTTTTTTTGTCTTCAACAAAAAGTAAGGGCTTTTCGACCTCCTAACGTTTAAAATAATGTTTAGAACTTAATAAAAGAATAAATTCTTTTAAATTCTAATATACGCTTTGATAGAACTGAATTTCCAGTTTTGATTTGTTATGTCACCAAGACAAACTGATTTAAAACTATTTACATCTTTAATAATCACTATTTTTTACTATTTCTTTCTCAATATATATATTACTACATTTTAAGAACCGAAATTTGTTGTACTGTATTAACTATGTTAGAATCACACCGATGCAATGAAATTCTAAAAGCAACACAAGTAATATTAATTAATTAGGATTTTATAAGCTAATATACTATCTCTTAAAGTCATCAAGCTAATATATATATTTAACTACATTTTGGTATCATGAAGAGGATGGGATAACTTTTTAGGTATATCATTTTCTAATATAAACAAAAACTTATTTTCTGGGTTTGTTAAGAAGCTCCGAAAATTGTCAATTCAAGTGCTTCATGGTAACTATAGTATGTTGGAATCATTGATACTCTTGCATTTATATCTTTGCCATACACGTGATCTATCATGGTTCCACCATCAGTTGTTATTTCCGTTACTAGTTGAGTATATCCATTTCTTTCCATTAACTGCTTGATCGAGGAGATACCATTGTTTATGTTTTGATTAAAATCGCCCATAATAACGCAAGGAAGATCCAAAGTCTGAACAAATATTAACATTTTATTCATCGTTTTCAAAAAACATTCAACAGCATACGATGAAGGTCGGTACAATGTAATGAATAATACATTGCTCACTTTAAAAGCTATGTATTCAAGACTGTCAATAGGTAAAATAACTCGTTCATACTGACATTGTCTGTTAAGCTTTCTGTAGACACATACTCCGCCTTTGCCCTGAGCTTGTATTGCATTGTCCGAAGTGTATGCATTTCTGCGAAGTTGATGAACTGATGAAAACAAATTCATTTCCGTATCAGGAGTTATTTCATTTGTCACCCATGTTTCTACTAAACAAATGAAATCAATACTTCGGTTTCTTAAAGTAATCTTAAGATCCTCTAAATGGTTTCGCAAACCCTCTATATTGTGATACAACACTGTCAACCTCTTTTCAGTCACCTCTTTGTCTATGTCAAGAAACTGATGCATTGAGGCCAGACATTCCGGGATACATGGATTTGAATATATTGACTTTTCATTAAAATCTCGCAATGTCAAACCTTCAAGGGAAGTAACACGACTTAAGGCAACATAAGCTTGTCCTGGTTGAAAAATCTTTTTCAGTGACACAACTGCTTTAGAAACGGTTAAACCTTGCACTTTATGAACAGAACATGCCCAGGCGAGTTTTAATGGAAACTGTTTTCTAACAATGTTTCTGTTTTTTCCTACCATCTCTTCTACTCGCTCGATCAGTACTCTTATTTCGTTATTTACTTTTGTTCCACGTCGCTTACCAACCTCTTTGTTGTCAAAACATACTTCTACCAACTTCACTTCCGATGCATTCGTATTCTTTCCATGTACCAATTTTGTAACAGTTCCAAATGCACCGTTAACTAAACCGTCTTCGATATCTATGTTATAAATCAGCATAACCCGTGCACCAACACATATCTGAAGCTCTTTTACTAACCTGAATTGATTTTTTACCGACGAAAGCGTATTTCCTTTATCTTCTCCTCGTGATGACTTTTGTTTGATACAGTCTTCCGCTCTTAAAACCGTTGGTTCTATTTCTATGTTTAAACAGAGTGAAGCTAATGCTTGTGCATTGAATTCATTGACTTGAGCATTTGTCGAAAATATATGTAATGCGTTAATAATTTCGTCATTTTCTCTGCTCTGTAGTAAATCTTTGTCCTCCGAACTTAAGTTTTCCTTCTTAACCTTTATTCTACATCTGTTGAGAAGCTCGGCAAATTGTTTATCTTCTTTTTGTCTCATGATCTCGGTCAAAGTCACAAGTTTGAAAGAATCATTCCAAAGATCAAAGTAGCAATCGTGTATGAAAAGAGGTTTTCCTTTAACAGGCGGTAATTGGTAAAAATCACCAAAGGCTAAAACACTCACATTTCCAAAAGGGGTAAAATCACCAGTTTGTTTAATTTGTCTTAGACGGCCATGTATGTAGGTCAACAATTTTTTATCAACCATCGAGATTTCATCAATTATCAACAATTTTAGCTGCCCAAGTTTTGTTCTAAGAGTATTTAACTTATCATCACCAAGCGGTTGATAACTGATTGGCAAAGCGCTGTTTCCAGGTATGGCAAATGTACTGTGAATAGTTGCTCCTCCAATATTAAATGCTGCTACACCAGTCGGCGCCGTTAACAATACTGATACATCGTCGGGATTATCAAGGAAAGGAGCAAACAATCGTGATAATTCATAGTAAATGCTTTTAATTAAATGACTTTTCCCTGTTCCAGCACCTCCTGTGATAAAAACTTGTAGTTGCGAAGGTTGTCTTCCACCTATTGTTTCAAGACACCATGATTTTATTTTGTAGAAAATCCTTTGCTGGGTTTCATTCAAAGATCGGATAATCTTTGTGCCTTCATCTTTTGAAATTAAAGGTTGGGAAATTTCAACTGAATTTGAAGACTTTTCTAACAAATCAGGAACTTGCAGTTCTAATTCATTATCGTCATTTTCTTGAGCTTCTTTCTCATTGATACATTCAATCCTATCAACTTCCGATTCTGGACAAATTTGTGACCATGCATTTTCTTGAATACCATGATGTTCTAGAGTTTCTTCAGCTTTTTCTAAGGCATCTATATCCTTTTCAAATAAACTTCGGTTTCTTTCGACTGTTTCTCTAACACCTGGAGAATAATAAAATTCCTCGTAGCTATTTCTAGATTTGAATTCTTCGATTGATTTGTGTGGACAAAATAATTGCAAAATACTGAAATAATATTTCTCAGCGGATTTATCTGGTGAAAATCGGGGGTATCGTATGACAGCTTTTTCAGTTAATGTTCTTTTCTGAATGTAACCACACTTCTTCTGCAATGAGTAAATGGGGCTTCTTGGATTTTTTGATACCTGCGATGAAGCTAAAACTCTATACTCTGAACAGAATTCAGCTAAGCACATACTATCAAAATCATTAGAGATAGGTCTTGCATTGTATTTATCAGTAAGGCTTGACATCCAAATTTCTTCATCTGCATCTGATTTCTTTTCCAAAACTTTTAAAGGAAGACTCATGCGAATCGGATTTTCTCCTATAGGTATGAACTGAACTTTTCTTGAACATCCTTTTAACTGCAAATTGCAAACTCTGAAAGCAGCTTCTTGAGCACTGACCTCTCTGTGATGTAAATATGCGGCTCCAAGTTTCTTCATGGCAGTTTTTGCTTCCTGATTTCCATCTCTTGCTTCTCTTTGGGTGCAATCCAAAATCTGACTCATTTCTCTTTCTGCTTTTGAAATGTAAGACACTATATAGACCACGCATGCATACGCATCCGTTATATATTGAATGTCCATATTTGCATTCCAACAGGAGAGTAGCTGTGGGTTGTACTGATTGATCCATGAATCTTTAGGATTTCGTTTAAGGACAATACATGTTGACTTTGTTAGAGAGTTGTTTGCCTCTTCAAACTGTTCTTGACTCATACCCAATGTATGGAATAGTTCTTCAGCAACCATCTCTTTCGTGTCATTGTCTTTAATATAATTCCAAATCCTTGATAAAAGTTCTTTCGATCTATCTTTTCGGTTGGTCTCTTCGATATTGTGACGAATAATTTTATCGTAGTCTTCTTCTGACATATTCAAATCAACAGTCTTGATGTTTTCCTGTTGAGGATGACACACAAAAGTTTTTTCTGAAGGTGGTCGTGGAAAATTGAATCTACATTCTTTTGAACCCTTTTTACATGACTTCGAATGCGACTTGCTGTGTGTTTGAACGCTCTTTACAATTTCAAATCTTTCATCATCTTCACAAGGAATTTCACAAGTAACGTAAGTATCAATAAAGTCAGCTACTTCACAATCAGCATCTGTATGTAATTTAGGCGCATCTTCAATCCAAAATAGACAATGTGTATGTGGGGAACCTCTTTGCTGGAATTCAACTCGATAAAAGTAATCTTTAACTTTTCCAATAGGATTTGCATTTGATAAGATCACTTTCTTGAGAAATGTTTGAAACCGATAATCAAACATTCGTGAAACAGTTATTGGATTCTTTTTAAGAATTTCCCATTTCTCTGAGAGCGTCAAGTCTTCAACACTTTTTGAGTCATTCTGTTGTTTTAAGATAGCTTCGAATATTTCTGGCCATCTCATTTCAGCAGCAGAGAAGGAACAAAACCATGTTGGAAGACCAAGTTGTCTTATCATTGCAAAAAGATCCTTTTGTGTTGTCTGCCAATAAGGGGGAGTCCCTCGAATCGGTTTTAAAAATTTATATCCGTCATCCGTTTTAAAAATTTCCTGAAGAGAGTCTTTGTTTTTTAATGATTTCAAAGTTAACTTATTTCCATCAAAACCTTTCTCTGGTGTCTTTCTTAATGCTATTGAAACGTTTGATACTACTTGCTGCAATTCTGTCAAATACTGGGAAAAGAAAATGAAATCGGTATCATTTGCGTATCTAGGATCAACATTCATTAATTTGTTTAAAAGGTATCTGGACAATGTTAAACGGACATCTCTTTCATCGTCAAATATATTTTCACCTGTAGGAAAGTGACATGGAAAGCACTTAGTGTCTACTCCTTTCTCTGTTAAAATGCTAACTGGATTATTTCTTTCACAAGGTGCAAAACAAAATATTTGATCGAAATATTGATCAAGAACTTCTTGACCTAAGTCAACTGGCTGGAGACAAGTATCATGAGGCAGTGCATGATTCAATTCATCATCAACAGTTTCGCACATTTCTTTGTCGTGAACATGTTCCTCGTTAGAGTCTTCATCGTCAGCACGAGAAAATTCAATAGGATTTTCCCAGGACTCATCAAATTTGAGGTCTTGGTAATATCTATTTGTTTTACATAAATATTCAATTGCTCTTCTGACCTTTTGAGTGTTAATAAACTTGAAATCACAATGACCTTTGTAAGAAAGTTTTCTTTTTAATTTGACTTGAATTAATTGATTATCATTTCCAGGTCGTGGCAGTGATTCTGCAGGTGTCATAACAGTATTTCACTGAAGGTTCACGTCAAAACATGGCTGAGCCAAAATAATTCCCGAATTTTCCTTTGAATTCGGGGCGGTTCCGCTCGAGACAGGAGCTGATTTTTTGTATGAGATGAAAAACAATGTGTAAGAGGTCTAACTATCCCAGTTTTGTAATAATGCGAGGTCATTTGAATTTTTGATGCGCGTTGTTTCTGGAGGGGGGTGAAAAGTCCCGGGCTTGATTTTCAAGCACATGTGTAACTTCGATGTAAACAAAGTCGCACGCCTTGCTGGATGCACGTGTGTATTTTGCTAGAAACTTGTAAATGAAGCGTTGTTTAAAAAGATGTCAAGAGGATTTTTTCCAGAAGTTCGTTTTGAATTTTTAATCTGTATGTAAAGTTGTGCAATTTTGGTAAGAATATATAGTAGAATTTAATACTGTAGTGCAACCTGCAGGAAAACGGGTTTGCTATGTTAAAAGTTGTTTTACCTGTGTTTTAGGTGTTAAATCAGTGTGTTTAGACGAAAAATGACAAACAATGGGGTTTTGTAGCCAGCAGCACGCTTATTTTGCTTTTAATGATGCATACAAAATTAGCCCAGATTTCCTCTGAAACGTTCTACTGCCTCAAAACAATGAGCCATTTATAGTAGATCGGACCGTCTAAACTGTCCGGAAATTTTTTAGCAGATCAAATACGATGTAGTATTCATCGTCGTAAACAACAAAATATTCTACGGGGTGTGAATATCAAATAAAATCGGTTGTTTAGGCCCTTGTGTTACAGTAAGAAATGCTCAATTTATGTCCAAAATTGAGAAATATTGATACGAAAGCGGAAAACAGCTGAGATGTATCACTCATGTTAGTTAGATTAGAACAATACCATGCTATTTTGGACAAAGGTTCTCACCATTTTCATAAATTGTATGAAATAATGGCGTTTTCTCTACCCCACCCCCCAGAGGCAGGGTCATTGAATTTTTGGCCGACATAATTTCTGGGGTCCACATGATATTAATTAATTTGCGTCATTTTATACATTTTCATACATCACTTGTCAATTGAAAACCAAAAAATCACTGAATATCAAAACACCGTGTAAATGCGTACAGTATAACTTTGATCATATTTTCATAAATCAGTGGCCACCGTGTACACCGTGGTGTTTAAAAATCGCTCATAACTTTCTGAAATGAGTAGATATCTTCATAATTTTTTTTTAGTCACACAACACAATGAGTATTAATCAATTTATTAATGTTGATTTTGCGATAACAAAAAATGAGTTATATTGCAGGTGTCATAACAGTATTTCACTGAAGGTTCACGTCAAAACATGGCTGAGCCAAAATAATTCCCGAATTTTCCTTTGAATTCGGGGCGGTTCCGCTCGAGACAGGAGCTGATTTTTTGTATGAGATGAAAAACAATGTGTAAGAGGTCTAACTATCCCAGTTTTGTAATAATGCGAGGTCATTTGAATTTTTGATGCGCGTTGTTTCTGGAGGGGGGTGAAAAGTCCCGGGCTTGATTTTCAAGCACATGTGTAACTTCGATGTAAACAAAGTCGCACGCCTTGCTGGATGCACGTGTGTATTTTGCTAGAAACTTGTAAATGAAGCGTTGTTTAAAAAGATGTCAAGAGGATTTTTTCCAGAAGTTCGTTTTGAATTTTTAATCTGTATGTAAAGTTGTGCAATTTTGGTAAGAATATATAGTAGAATTTAATACTGTAGTGCAACCTGCAGGAAAACGGGTTTGCTATGTTAAAAGTTGTTTTACCTGTGTTTTAGGTGTTAAATCAGTGTGTTTAGACGAAAAATGACAAACAATGGGGTTTTGTAGCCAGCAGCACGCTTATTTTGCTTTTAATGATGCATACAAAATTAGCCCAGATTTCCTCTGAAACGTTCTACTGCCTCAAAACAATGAGCCATTTATAGTAGATCGGACCGTCTAAACTGTCCGGAAATTTTTTAGCAGATCAAATACGATGTAGTATTCATCGTCGTAAACAACAAAATATTCTACGGGGTGTGAATATCAAATAAAATCGGTTGTTTAGGCCCTTGTGTTACAGTAAGAAATGCTCAATTTATGTCCAAAATTGAGAAATATTGATACGAAAGCGGAAAACAGCTGAGATGTATCACTCATGTTAGTTAGATTAGAACAATACCATGCTATTTTGGACAAAGGTTCTCACCATTTTCATAAATTGTATGAAATAATGGCGTTTTCTCTACCCCACCCCCCAGAGGCAGGGTCATTGAATTTTTGGCCGACATAATTTCTGGGGTCCACATGATATTAATTAATTTGCGTCATTTTATACATTTTCATACATCACTTGTCAATTGAAAACCAAAAAATCACTGAATATCAAAACACCGTGTAAATGCGTACAGTATAACTTTGATCATATTTTCATAAATCAGTGGCCACCGTGTACACCGTGGTGTTTAAAAATCGCTCATAACTTTCTGAAATGAGTAGATATCTTCATAATTTTTTTTTAGTCACACAACACAATGAGTATTAATCAATTTATTAATGTTGATTTTGCGATAACAAAAAATGAGTTATATTGCAGGTGTCATAACAGTATTTCACTGAAGGTTCACGTCAAAACATGGCTGAGCCAAAATAATTCCCGAATTTTCCTTTGAATTCGGGGCGGTTCCGCTCGAGACAGGAGCTGATTTTTTGTATGAGATGAAAAACAATGTGTAAGAGGTCTAACTATCCCAGTTTTGTAATAATGCGAGGTCATTTGAATTTTTGATGCGCGTTGTTTCTGGAGGGGGGTGAAAAGTCCCGGGCTTGATTTTCAAGCACATGTGTAACTTCGATGTAAACAAAGTCGCACGCCTTGCTGGATGCACGTGTGTATTTTGCTAGAAACTTGTAAATGAAGCGTTGTTTAAAAAGATGTCAAGAGGATTTTTTCCAGAAGTTCGTTTTGAATTTTTAATCTGTATGTAAAGTTGTGCAATTTTGGTAAGAATATATAGTAGAATTTAATACTGTAGTGCAACCTGCAGTCTCTGAAACATTGCTAGGTACACAAACAACGGGCCCTTGAACACCGAACTGACCTCCTTTAGGTAAAGCCATCATTTTCTTGAATGGAATGATTCTCGAGACAAGGTGACGCTCAACAGAGTTTAATTCTCTTAAAACGTCTGGCACCTCTACGTTTTTTAATTTATTCATAAAACATTCACCAGGCATAGTACCAGATAGAAGTTTTCTATGGCAGGTGTAGCAGACCCACAGTTTACATCTAGATGAACATATGTGCTTTTTAGTCCCTGGACATCTTTCTAAATATTTTCGGGATACACATACTTGTCCTAATCCTATTCCATCTGCAGTTGTATTTTTGTTGTATATTTGAGGTTCGCATATCAAGACTTGTTTTCTAAATAACAGTTTGTAGCATACTGAACAGACATAATCGGGTAACATTTTCATTTCATTACGAAATTGTTCGTGAACAAAAGGCCAGTTCTTTTGATCTTCATGATTTTTTCTCCGTTTGGCAAAAACACATTTCTTTATGTTTTTTCGGTGAACTTCGCTTGTTTTATATTGTTCATAAGATGCCCTCTTTACTTTGGTTTTATGATTGTCATCAGTTTTGTACTTTTTCACAGAAGCTTCTTGAACATTAACTCTATGACTGTCGTTAGTTTTGTACTTTCTAATTGATGCATCTTTCAGTTTTGATTGGAAAGTGATATCTGTACTGTACTTTGTTTTCGATGCGTCTCTAGATTTGTCTCTATAATCTTCATCCAGTTCATACCTTTTTAATGCATAGACTCTTTGTTGATCTTTTCGTTTATTTATATGACTTGTATGATCAAAATCATAATTTAGCTTTGCTTTTTTCTTTCTGTAGAGTCTCAAGGTTTCTGAACTTTTTCTTTTTCTTCTTGTTTTACCAGAGTCAGGAATTTCATTCTGAACAAGCATACGACTCTGTTTAAAATCTTGAAATTCTGTGTTTTGAGCAAGATTTGGTACATTTTCATCCATTTTTGAATTTGTTTGTTCTACCCCATTTAGCTCAAACTGGTCATCGGAGGTATTCATAACAGGAAGCTTTTGACATGCATTTAATTCTGCAACTGTTACACCAGTGATCTCAAACTGTTCAAACCTAGTAGCATTCATAGTTTTTGCCAACGTTATGCAATGCAAACTAAGCTCTTCCGTTGTATTGAACTCAAGGAGAATACAATTTCCACACCCAGACACTTTACCATACCTATCTCTAGAATGGGGATCAAAAACATAAAATGAATTTCTGTTCTTGATAATAATGTATGTGTTAGCTTTGAATGTAACAAAAGCACCATCTGATTCTGCAAGAGCAATATCCAATGCTTCATGAACAGTGTAAGTTTGAAAACCAGAATCATGCAGGCAATTATTAGAATTGATCAATCCATACAACGAATCATTAAATTCAAAACTGAATTCTTTATTAAAGCAATCAATTTGTCTTGGAATTTCTGCAATTAATACATAATCATTGTGCATGGTAGAGCTATTTAACAATAACTGATACAATTCATTTCCTGTATTCAACACAACATTCATGTCATTAACATTCCAGTCTTTTGTTAGCTTTACTCTACTATACATCAAGGAAGCAAGACTGTTCAAAACACATTGTTTTCCGGCAGAAGCACCGAACTTGGAATGTCCTTGGTGACAGTTACCTTGTAGTACTTTTCTCTCATTTTCACGGTTGTCTGCTACTGTGCTACAATGATATGCCTCTTTCACAATGATGTCGTCAGATGTTGGACGGCCACATCCAAATGTCTCGATTTTTTTATCAGCTTCTACATCATGTACAGCTGTTTTCGGAAAAACATTGTTTAAGGCTGGTCTTGCAGACATCTTTGATAAGTTTTCTTTTTGCACGTCCACAGATAGTATAACTTCGTAATGCGCTCGGTAACAATGTTTCAGATAAATAGCCTCAGGTTCTACACTTAAATTGCCGTTTGCTTGCTTTCCTGAGAATCTTGCCCATGATTTGCTATAATCGTCAAAAACAAAAATGTCTGTTTGTAGCAAATGAGCTGCAGCAATTATTTCAACTTCAGTAGCCCATGAACCATTCTTTAGCATGCCCTTTTTCAGAACATAATTGCAGACTGACTGATATCCTGATCTTAAAAAGCTAAAAAATGTATTATTGTTCTTCAGAAGATGATTAACAATTGTGCTTCTAATCTTGAAATGATGGCATTCTTCACCAAAGATAGCAAATGATAGCGCTCTAAAGAAACAATTGCCATCCCCTATAATAGATTTTGTACTTGAAGGAGCTTTTAATACATTCCCAATAGATAACGATTGTTCTTTTAATCCATTTGCAACAACGATTGAGTTTGTTCGTTTTTTCAACCGTTCTTTAGTGGCGTTTGAAAGTGGACAAAACCTCAATTCGTTTTTTTCACTGTTGATCACGTACACTTTGTCATCCTCTTTATGTTTTTTTGCATCTCCTTCATTTTTTGTTTTTGGTTTCTGCTTCAATACATCAATTAACCTAATTTCCCGCTTTCCATAGTCTGGTTGTGATAACTGCTGAAGTTTGCGTTCGATTTGATCTTGTATATCGGATGGAATTGAATAACACCTTTTCTTGACTGCATCAGTTGACTCGCCTTTCTTAACTTTGTCACTCGGTATTTTTCGCTTATTGAACACATTTAACATTTCTTTATCTTTCACTTTATTTTCTATTTCGTCTGGTTTAATTTCATTGTGATTAACTGGGCGTGTTCCCATTTCGTGTATTCTTTTCAGCAATGAAACTTTTCGTTTCGCTTTGTTTTGGAGGTTCAGTTTCGATTCATGTATATCTTTTCTTTCAATCTCAACTTTCAGTTCCTCTTTAGTTTTTAGCATCCGTTTTGATTCTTTTTCATTGTTAAGTTTTGTTCTTGTTTCAGTTCTATCGTTCAGTTTGGTTTCAGATTCACTTCTCAATTTTGTTCCAGTTTCATTGGTCAGTTTCGTTCTTGTTTCAGTTTCATTGGTCAGTTTGGTTTCAGTTTCATTGTTCAGTTTTGTTTTAGTTTCATTGTTCAGTTTTGTTTCAGTTTCATTGTTCAGTTTAGTTTCATTGTTCAGTTCTGTTCTTGTTTCAGTTTCATTGTTCAGTTTTGTTTCAGTTTCATTGTTCAGTTTTGTTCTTGTTTCAGTTTCATTCAGTTTAGTTCTTGTTTCAGTTCTTGTTTTTGTTCTTGTTTCAGTTCTTGTTTTTGTTCTTGTTTCAGTTCTTGTTTTTGTTCTTGTTTCAGTTTTTGTTTCAGTTCTTGTTTTTGTTCTTGTTTCAGTTCTTGTTTTTGTTCTTGTTTCTGTGCCAAGGTTTTTTAAAGAGGCCTTGACTTGCCTCTGGCCACTAACTTCGTTAGTTTTGGCCACAGTTCCTGAAAAGGAACAAGGGTTGTCTGGGTTATTTAACGAGTCCCCCACCAAACTCGATAATTTCTCAGTCTTTGACTTTGCATTTCTTTTCTCTTTTGCTTTGGCTGCTTTCTGGGCAGCTGACATCCGTTTTGACCTCATCCTATAAAAGCCAAAAAAAAAAAACAAAATTAAAAATCTTATTATTGTTACTAATTTAATAGACAGCATTTATTAAAGCATTGGATCATTATGTTTTTAAAGATATATTCTCATTACTGCAGCCGTGTGGATATACGAATTGAGTAACGCGCAAGATGGATAATAAGCAATTATAAAATCACACAATATATGATCTATTTATCTCATATAATCTGATTTATATTATGAAGCTTATGAGCCCCTTATATGACCCGAATAGATATTTTTAAAAGATATTGTCTCATAACTGTAGCAGTGTGTGCATACAAATTGAGTAACGCGCGTTATGAAAATGTGTATGCAAACACCGCTGCAGTTATGAGACTATATCTTACAAAAATTAATGATTCAATGCTTATATTTACATTTTGAAAGTTCTTGCCTTGTCTGCACGCCATTTATACCTTAAACATTCTATCTTATCATATAAATGAAAGAGTCACAACAAAATTGTGGAATGTAAATATATATTTATATAACAAAACTAAATATCTTAACGCATACTTTGTTCGTTATTTCTAAACAAAACTCATCAAACTAATACCACAAATTCAGTAAAATGGAATTATTTAAAACTTGATTTTGATTTGCCAAAGCTTTATGACTTTTATTTATAGCGAGTTAAACCCGTGATACAATCATAACCGCCTCGACGCCAGATAAAAATGTTGATGAGGCGAAATAACTCGATAGCCTTTTGCGTCGTTTATTTTTAAAGCAAGTTTTGTATATCAATTATTTACATTGAAATATGGCTTATTTGACCGGAAAAGCTACTGCAATGTAATCTTTATACACATCCTTAGCATAGCCATTGCTTAAAAGCGTTCACAAAATTAAATATAAAAGCGGACAAAGCAACTTTAATGAAAAGTAGCAATATATGTAATAAAGACCCTTTTAGGTCATAACTCTGCACTCTAACGTCTACCTGTGATTTCTGGGTTGCATATTAAATAAGGCAACATGTTTTACAATTGTAACTTTATAACTGTGTAGAAACTGTTAATTGGCCTTTGATTCCCTATCCAAGAATTTTATTCCAAATCAAACTCATTGAGGAATATAAGATTGCACAATACAACTGCAAACATATTTTTTACAAAAATATTAAACGACAAAGAACATGAAAGTGGGAATTTTTAGGACCTGTGTCTTCCTTGTCTTTACAGTGATGATTAGAGTTTTAAAAAATTACAATTTACTTCCAATTATTCTAAAAAGAACAAGAGGCCCATGGGCCACATCGCTCACCTGAGGAACAATAGGTATGATAAATTCAGCTTAATGGAGTCATAATACAAACAATCTGGACAATGTACAATAATACCTGTAGATCCTGTATTAACAAAATCCATCTCTCCCCCCCCCCCTTGGATATTCTTATGTTTATCATCATTAGTCCCTTTTCTAACAGGATGATTTTATAGTCATATCACATGTTGAGTATTGCAGTTCTCAAAAAGATCCTTAACAATTGTTTATATATGGGATATAAAGCTACATCAAACTCTGAACCTTCTTGAGAAGCAGAAGAATTGTCCTGGAGCCAAAGTCTTAACAATTATAAAGAATCATATGGCTGATTAGTTTCTGAGAAGAAGATTTTTAAAGATTTACTCTATATATACCCCCAATGTGGCCCCACCCTACCCACAGGGATCATGGTTTTCACAACTTTGAATCTACACTACCTGAGGATACTTCCACAAAAGTTTCAGCTTTCCTGGCTAATTAATTTCTGATATGAAGAATTTTAAATATTTACTCTATATATTCCTATGTAAAACTTCGACCCTCCATTGTGCCCCACCCTAACCTCAGGGAAAATGATTTTCACAACTTTGCATCTACACTACCTGAGGATGCTTCCACACAAGTTTGTTTTCTTGGCTGATTAGTTTTTTAAAAGAAGATTTTTAAAGATTTACTCTATATATTCCTATGTAAAACTTTGGCCCCAATTGTGGCCCCACCCTACCCCCGGGGGTCATGATTTTCACAACTTGGAATCTACACTACCTGATGATGCTTCCACACAAGTTTCAGTTTTCTTGGCTGATTAGTTTCTGAGCAGAAGATTTTTAAAGATTTACTCTATATATTTCTTTGTAAAACTTCGACCCCCCCCCCCCCCATTGTGGCCTAACCCTACCCCCGGGGGTCATGTATTTCACAACTTTGAATCTACATTACCTGAGGATGCTTCCACACAAGTTTCAGCTTTCCTGGCTTTATGGATCTTGAGAAAAAGATTTTTGAAAATTTCTCAATTTTTTTCATTAATTTTTAATTATCTTTCCTTGATAAAGGGTGTGACCCTTTATTTTCACAACTTTGAATTCCCTTTGCCTAAGGATGATTTGTGCAAAGTTTGGTTGAAATTGGCCCAGTAGTTCTTGAGAAGATGTTGAAATGTGAAAAGTTTATGAACAGACGGACGGACGACAGACAAAATGTGATCAGAATAGCTCACTTGAGCTTTCAGCTCAGGTGAGCTAAAAATATAACATAGAATTACTTGTATATCATTGTGAGTTTACTTTCTATACATAAATGAAGTTTGAATTGACAGAATTATATTTGGTGCAAACAAATCATAATGGAAAGCTAAAAATGAAAATCCCAATCACAGCAGGGTGATGAAATAAAGCTTTTCATTGGTCTTCATCGACTGAAGAAGGGCTTTTCTTTGGTTCCTGATGTCCTTCATCATATTGTACCGAAAAACTCCGCATGTGGTCAGCATAGCCATCTAGGAGTTTGGACACAAGTTTGTACTGATCGAGTCACCATGTGTGTACTGTGAATTATCCATAATAAAGGTGTTCTTTGATTCATATTCACCCACAGTGTCCTTAAGAACTCAGGGATGGCATTCATACTCTAAAACTGAACAGTACTTTTTCAATTATTCATACAATACATGTCACAGACACTTTTGTTTATTGTTTGTAACTGTCCTGTTTGACGTTTAAAATACTTGCAAACAAGGTTGTCTTTTGAAGAGGGATCTCTAGGCTATATGCTTTAGATGACCAGGGCCAAAGCTTGAAAAGAATGTAACTTTCTTCTACAGTTGGTCGATTTGTGTTTGAAAAGGATAGCGAGTCAGGCCTGAAAGTATTGAATTATTTAGAAATCATTATATCAAAAAACAAAACAGATATTTCATGTGTTGGTATTTACTTTATAGACGATATGTATTTACTTTATAAATGATTAAAAAATACGTCGCACCATTCACTAATAAACAGAATGAATTCAATATTTATATCTCTCATAACAACTTATCAACAATTCTTGCACATTTTCTCATATTTACGTTTAAGAAATCTCGCAATTTGCTGGGATTTCTTTGATTTTATTAACACACAACCCGGGACTCAGGTGCTAATTGACACCTTCGTTATTCCCAATCTTTAATATGTCTTGCATTCAGCAATCAATCGCACATTCTTTCTGACTTAAACCTCACAAAATCTTAATAGAATATTAATACACATACAAAACAAATTGTAATAAAACAAAAATGAAATCCTTCCTGCAGCTCTTGTATAAGACTGAGGTCATGGTTTAAACAAAATAAATAGGATCATTGGTGTTTCAGCAGTTTTTAAGAACCAATTCTATTTTCAGTTACATGATGCATGTAATATCGTCTTTGAAAAAAGCTACTCTATGTGAAGTTTTTTTTTCCAATTTAAAATTCTTTCTTATAAAGATGAATTTAACAAAGTCTGGTTTAATTTAGTTTTAAAATGACAAACGTACAACAAGTGATCAAAAAAGCTCAGTTGAATTTTTAGTACAGGTAAGATACAAACAATTAAAGTGCTGATCAGATAAGAATAAATTTAATGAACATGCTACATGTTTGAAAAAATAATTGAAATATTACCTACCTGATAAACATTTGAATTAGTTGATTTCACTGGATTGTCCAATTTTCATAATCTTCTTGTTGTTTTCGTTAACATTTCTCTCAGGCAAAATAAAATTTTCCTTGTCTGCCAAATAATACCCGAATGGTGTCCATTTTGGTTTGGGAAAGAACCCGTGATTAGAAGACAAAGTGCCTTTATATTTTATTTATACGAGTCTTAAATAACAGTAAAATCCTTAAACTTAAAGCTGCTTGGTCTGATTGAATATCAAATTTTGATTATGCTTTTAAACAATGGTTATGCCAAGCATGTGTATAATTTGCAGTAGGTTTCCCAGTCAGTCAAGCCATATTTCATTTAAAAAATTCAGTTCAAAATTGTGTTTACTAAACAAACGACAGAAAAGGGTATTGCATTATCTCGCCTCACATTAAAATTAACCCGACAAGCAGGTATGATTATATTACAACTTTAAAATCGCTATGAAAAAGAGTCATGTTTTTTGCAAATTAAAAATCAAACCTGTATACATTTTGTTCCCTAATATTTTTTTGTTTACAATATGTGCTTAAAATGCGGATCATGGGGGGAGGGGGAAACCAAATGCTTCCCTTTTCTAAACATTCTCATGATGCATTTTGGTTTATTTGGGGGGGGGGGGGGTTCCCAAAAAGAAATTAATTTTATTAAATTTAAATAATTCTAACTTTGAAAGCAGACTGTTTTTGCTGGTGTAAATAGGCAAAACTTTTTAACTTTCTAAGATAATTGGTCTGTATTCATTTGATTCAATCGGACCATTCAACTTTAAAAAAGCTCACATAAGATAATAAGTATTTATTCCACAAATATGGAGTTTGATGCTCGATTCTTGTCAACAGTTTACATAATGAGACATTCAGAAATTTTCACTGAATTTTAAAATTTTCTTTCATGATAACATAAAAAACAAACCCCAAAGCAAATATCAAATTATTCATTGCTTAAAGCTGCTAATGGTAGGGTGTTTTGGCTATTACAGCATTAAATTTCTGCACAAACCAATTACCGTAAAAATTTACAGGCTTTTACCTTTTTATACCAGATTTTGGGATCATGATGCATTTTTAGACTGAAGTCCATATTTAAATGATCGATACATAAAATCATAATATATTATAAAATTAACAATTGGCCTAGTAGTTTTCAGGAAGAAGTTAAAAATGTTAAAATATATATAGCTTATGTTGAAAGGTGATATATTCAAACAATGAAATGCTGTCTTCGACGATTCATGTGGGTTATAAAGGTAGCAATCACTGCAGAAAAGCATTAAATAACCCGCATCAGCAGGTTATGTGTTTTTTGGGAGTTGATTTTAATCAATTCTCCTATGCAGTTACTCTAGCAAAACAGTGACCTAAGCACAAATCATCACCACTGACGAAACGTTGTACTTGAGAATAATCAATCGATATAATGTACTAGCATTAAGAAGCATTGTTTTTCAAGGAAATTTACTTAATATAGATACCTCAAAAATAGTCAGATTTTAATAGTACAAACAATTTAGATAATTTTTGTGGTCGTATGTAATAGAGTATTATTAGAGACCCCCATTGTGGCTCCACCATAACCTCGGGGATCATGATTTGAACAAGCTTTACTTGAGGATGCTTTCACACAAGTTTTAGCTTTCCTGGCTGATTAGTGTCTGAGAAGAAGATTTTTGAAGAAAAAACAACAACAAATTTTCAATAATTCTTAACTATCTCTCCTTTGAACAGGGCATGGCCCTTCATTTGAACAAACTTGAATCCCCTTCACCCAACAATACTTTAAGCCAAGTTTAGTTGAAATTGGCCCAGTGGTTCTGGAGAAGAAGATGAAAATCTGAAAAGTTTACTACAACGCCAACACCAACGATGTCAGACTACAGACAAAAAAATTTTGATCGGAAAAGCCTTTGGCTCAGGCGAGCTAATAATAATCAATAAAATCAACTCCTGTTAGTACTTCAGTACTTTAATTTTGGCAATGTCCCTGCATGAATCATCAAAGAAAGCATCTTATTGTTTGAATACATTATCCTTCAAAGGACACATCACATGCTTTTCACTTTACAGCATGTTTATAATAAAATCATTCTGTACTCATTAAAAGTTAATTTCATCATCTTTTATACAAGATAATCTGGGTAATTAATTAGTTTGAAAATGTTGAAATTCATATCCCGTTCAAAATCTCGATTTGCATATTTTCTCTCTTGATCTACATGCGGCTTGCCATTATCTGTGACGTCATATGCTACCTTAAGTTGTATTGTTGTGAGAAAGGCCAACGAGTTGATTTTGAATGTTTACGCGAGTAAAGTCAACATGAAAAAAAAACCCACTTCATCCATGGTGAATAAATGTAAAAGATTTAAAGAAGGTAATGGCAATCCTAATATTTGTTTACAATCAGCTGATCGAAAAAGGTCGCATGTGACATCAACGTACCACGTGACACGCCATCTAACTAGTGAGTTTTTTTTACGATCGTGGCTATGATTTTAAATGATATTTTGGCTAATTACCTAGGAAGGCAAAAATTGATCCCTAAATTCTTTGTAATGTAAACACGTATGATAACTCCTTTAACAGGCTGAAACAGATCACCCAAATGGGATATGATAGCCATTTGGGATACATGTATGATAGCCCAAAATGAATACAAATTTAAAGTGCCAAAAAAAGATAAATTTTTGATTTGGTAATTTTTAATATAAATCCAAAGTTTTCCTATAAGCCTAAAGTTTGTAAAATTGATCCCTCAGAAGTTTTGGATATACTGAGGGATCAATTTCCGTAATAGTACAATTACTAAAAAAGTTGTTGGCAAAAATTTGTTACATTTTATTTATAATATTAAATGTGGATTGGTCAAATGTTATTAAATTAAATTTTAAAAAACTATTATTTTTTTGCACTTCAAATTTATATTCCATTTGAGATATTATATCTGTTACACTAGTGAAATGTACATAGTGTAGTAGTCACTCAAGTTCCTACCAAGCACCTGTTTGCATAAATACATGTCCTTGTCTTGTCTTTGTTCTATGTATCATGCATATTCCATGTTCAACTTAAAAAAATGAACACCTCACATAAAAGGCAGTGTCTGCCATATTTCTCTTTCATTGCTGCTATTCCTACAACACCTATATATAAGCTGCAGGCCTCTTAGCAGTTCAAAGTATTTCACTGTAGAGGTCCCACCTGTGTGAACATACAGCTTGTCTTGCCATGTTACTCAGTTGCGATGAATTATCATTTTTATACCCGCACTTTCTAAAGAAAGTTCGGAATCCGATATATTGGTGTTACCCTGTTCTGTCTGTCCGTCTGTCACATTTTACTTTCTCAAACTGCTCTTACATCTTGTAAACCAGCAAACTGAACTCTTTGAGTTTGATTTGGGGTGTCATGTTGTTTTGTAAAAAGGTTTCAAAAATTCTCTGGTAGTACTGGGGGTCAAATAATTGGTAAAAAATGACTTTTCACAAAAAACCTTCTTCCTCGAACTCCTCCTACATTTTCAACAGTAGACAAATCATATCTTGGTATATGTTTTAGGGTATCCTATAGATGCGCATGCAATAAGGTTTCGGAATTTTAAATTTTGTCCTGGAAGTCATTTAATGGCTGAAAATGATGTTTTTTAACAAAAAAACTGGTTTCAAAAACGTAATTCTTTTTTTTGGCAGTAGCCAAATGATCTTCTAGAATATGATTGGAGCGTCATATTGAAGTGTGATCAGGTTCCAGAATTTTTTTTAATTAAGGGGATCAGTGGACAACAAAAAATGACATTTTTTGGCAAAAAAAAGTATGGTTCCCAGAACTCCTCTTCCAACTTTTGGAGTAGCTACGTCATCTCTTTGGATATAATTGGGGCTGTCCTATAGATGTGCAAAAAGGTTTTAAAAATTTAAATTTCATTAAGGGAGTCAAATAGTAGCAGAAAATTGACATTTATCACTAAAAAAACCCAAAAAACCATAGATCCTAGAACTCCTCTTATGATTTAATGGATAGAAACATCATATCTTGGGATATGATAGGGACTGTTCTATAGATGTGCATTACAGTTTTAAATCAAAGTACTGAATAACAGACGGGAGTTGATTTTGTCAATGTTTATTTATTTTAAAATCAATGATATGTTATTTTGCATCACAAGTACATGTTGTTTCTAATTTGAATTACGCACATTTTTACAATATGAATTTTTGGACTTTTTCGACAAGAATGTCAAGCAACCCCCATATGAATCATGTTAAATAATATTTAAATATAAAATTAATTTAATCAAACTATGTATCAGTAATAGAAATATTTCTCGAAAATTGTATAGATCCAAGCAATATTGAACTCTAGTCACGTTCAACCAAACGGTCTCTGAGACTATATTCACCTCTGGCGTAGGAATACCACATAAGACTACAAAAAATATTTAAATTCTTCGTACCATTTAAAATCCGAGTATTTTCAAGGTATTTATAAATACGTTTCCTTGAAAAACAATGCTTTAGCATATATTACATCAAATTTATCAATTATTTTCAAGAACTAAATCTTGTCAGCAGTAATGATTTGTGCTGAGGTCCAAACACTGTTTCACTTTAGGTTTGTCCGAGTAACTGCATAGGAGAGTTGATTAAAATAAACTCCCAAAAATTAAATTTAACCCTGAGGCCCATTACCTACAAACCGTTTGATGCCCTTTAAGGATCAAGAATATATATGGTGAGGGGGTGGGGATCTCAACCGTTTTCGAGATATTTGTGCACTTCCTGTTTGGGGGGGGGGGGGGGGGGGGGTCACGACCACCCCCAGGGCACATGACCTACATACTATTTGATGCCCCTTGACAAAAAGAACAAGAATATATATGGTTTAAGGTATCTCACTCCTCATGTTTTGATTTCATTGCGCAGATGATCATTATCTTTAAAATGAATATAATTTTATTTATTTAATCATCACAGATAGATTATTATTTCATAATTACACGACATTCATAAAGAAAATCCATTTGAATTCAAGAAACAAACAAGTTTTTTGGGGAACTATTTTTTCGTGCGGAAGGTTTTTTTAGACGAAAATGACAGAAACAAGCAATTTTATGAATTTTCAATATACTTTTCTTTTTATTATACTTTAATCATTATTCACATTTTTAACATTTGATAGGTTTGTAACATATTTTATAGGTTCTGTGTGACATGTACAAAATCAAATCTTGAGAATGTGATAGCCATTTAGCATAAAATCATGCATATATATAGAACATGTCTGAATTTTTTTAAGCCAAATTTTGCGAGAATTTTACCTTTGAAGCCCTATATCTAAAATTTGACATCACTGACCCCCATGTTATATTATGTCAAAATGATACTGAATACATATTTAGGCAAACTGGATTAATCTTATAGAATTCTTGATATTCAAAAAGTTTTTATTTCAAATCCAATTGTAACTATTAAAAAAATTGTCTATCTTAAGTGCAAAAAGGTCACACAAAAATTTATGCAGCTTTGACCATTTTTTTTTCGTAATCCCTCTATTCAGTGTGACCATTGTGCATAATTAAAAACAATATTTGAAGAAATAAGTTTGCTTAATAAAAAATACTGACAACAAATCCTAATCAGGATGAAATTGCTTTTTAGGTGCAAAAAGGTCAAATTAAATGGGCCATAACTCAGAGGGATGGATACTGATCCCCCATTATCTTTGTATTTTTAAGTTTGTTTTGTCTACAGATTTCAATGATATACTTCTCAAGTAAATCTTGATACAACAACATTGAGGAGTGGGATACCTTAAGGGAGGGGATCTCCACTGTTTTGAAGATATTAAGGGACTTGCTGTTCGAGGGGGGTCAGGACCAACCACAGGGCCCATGACCTACATAACATTTGATGCCCCTTGATATAAGGAACAAGAATATATATATGGTTAAGGGTCATAATTTTAACAGTTTCTGAGATATATGGTAATTCCCAATTCCTGGGGGATGGGGATGACCCCAGGGGTCCGATCTAATAAACCCTATATATTAATATTGTCAGTAACAGTCAATATATGATTATGAAATCCCTATATTATTATCTTTGTCCGTTTTCAAGTTACCATTTACAATAGAGTCTATGACTCTTCCCATAAGGTTCAATGTTAGACCCCACACCCTTTTGACCCCCCCCCCCCTAGAAAAGTGGTTGTCTAACCTTAAATGAGAAAAATCAAACTAGATATGCAGGCCTATTGTAACCTAGAGTTTTGTACAATTCTGTTCAGCCATCTCTGAGAAACAAGTTCAGTGCGGGAAAGAAGAAAAAGAAGAAGAACTTCAAGAATAATACATGTAATAAGAACCGTACAAAAACAATTACAAGAATAGAATTCCTGGGTCCCCCGCCGGTCAAGCAGTAGATCTATACTAGTATCGACCAATGCTGATTTTCGAACTTGACCAAGGTCATAGTGGTATAAACATTTGGTATAAATTTCATGTAAATCCGTCAAAATTTGTAGGCATGAGAGCGCTAACAAGGTGAATTTTGGGATAAAACGGAGTCATTATTGTGGTCAAAGTCCCATAACTCCAACAAAAAATATTGACCAATGCTGATTTTCAAACTTGACCAAAGTATTAGTGGTATAAACATTTGGTATAAATTTATTGAAAATCCGTCAAAATTTGTTGGCATGAGAGCGCTTACAAGGTCAATTTTTGGATAAAACGGAGTCATTATTGTGGTCAAAGTCCCATAACTCCAACAAAAGGTATTGACCAATGCTGATTTTCGAACTTGACCAAGGTAATAGTGGTATAAACATTTGGTATAAATTTAATAAAAATTCGTCAAAATTTGTGGGCATAAGAGCGCTTACAAGGTCAATTTTTGGATAAAACGGAGTCATTATTGTGGTCAAAGTCCCATAAATCCAACAAAAAGTATTGACCAATGCTGATTTTCGAACTTAACCGAAGTATTAGTAATATAAACATTTGGTATAAATTTAATGAAAATCAGTCAAAATTTGTAGGCATGAGAGCGCTTACAAAAAAGTGTGACGGACGGACACACGGACGGACGCCCGGCATTTCTATGTCCCCGCTCCGCGTTGCGGCGGGGGACAATTAAGTCTCCAAATTTCTTTGGGACACTTAATAATAAAGATTAAATAGAGATAGGATCATCAAACATAAATAATTTAAAGATAATTGACAATTTCTGATTCTAAGGGGGTCAGGGTGACCCCTTAGGGTCATGACTTTTAATACATTAATGATCTTATGCACCATGACAATATCTTTGGTTTAAGGTGGGAATCTCTTTGGTTTTATGATATTTGATAATTTCAGGAAGAGCACTTGGGATCATGACCTACATACCATCTGTAATGCCTTGAACAAAGAAACAATAATATATGTACCGTACATGATATATGATTCAATTTAAGAACCCAGGTATAGATCTATCATCTATGTTTTGTAATACTTCCTAAGTGTGTGTGTGTGTGTGTGTGTATATATATATTAGTTTGTGTTTTGTTCTATACTATTCATGTTCATAAATGTAGCATGGCTTCGTCTTAATTTAGATTACATCAAAAAATTGTCAGATATATGACTTGGAACCCCCACCCCCAAACACAACTCAAATATAAACTGTCGCCCCCCCCCCCCCCCCCCCCCCCCCCCTTTCCCTTGAAAAATTATCTGGATCCGAGCATGTATTCCTCCTCAAACTATAGATAACATGAATTTTTAAAAACTTGCATTTATTTATGTTTAAAATGAAAATAACCTTACATTTACACTTTTCTTCATTGTCGAATGATCTTTTAAAATCAAAATATAATTTGGGGTCTAAAAAGTTTTCTAAACTGGTAAAAAATGTTACTCTTAAAAGAAATTCACATTACACCTTGCATAATTGACAAATGATCTATTGAGATATGATCAGATGTCATATTCCTACCTTGGGATCAATAAATCAAATTCATCGACATGTTAAAATAACAATAAATGATTCAAATTATAAATGTTTAAACTCCACATCCACCCCCCACCCCCCAAATCAAACCTGGTTTTAAAGATTCAATCTTCTTACATTCTTACATGTGTACAGTAGCAAATTTTAAATCAATTCTTGATTTCCTTTTCTCTCCTAATGCACATTAACATTTTTGAAATTGCTTAATTTACTTTTTGGAGCAGTTGTAAAGTCTCCTAAACAAAGCAGTGTCATCATTAGGCTAGGAATTACCTACATGGATCAAATGCTACATATGAATAAGATAAAATACTTTATCATTTCTAGTTCTAGAATGTCAGGGTGTCTCAAAGGGGGCATAATCTATATACAATTTATTGCACAATGACACAAAGAGCAAGAATAAATTATATAGTTTAGGGATGAAGATCTCAAAAGTTATCAAAATATACAGTGTATCATTTCCTATTTCGTAAATGGGGAGGGGGGGGGGGGGGGGGGGGGGGGGGGGTTGGGGGGTTGAGGGGGTTAAAGACTTTACACCATTTGCTGCATCATAATGATTTAAGAAGATATTTTGTATTTTCCTGTTTCATGGGGTCAGAACAATCCCATAGGGTCATGACCTAGATTGTATTTGATGCATTATAATACAATAAAAAAGAAAAACCTCTTACTTCCTATTATAACTCATATAAAAATGTTAAGTCTCAACACTTGCTTATACATGTAATACACAAATTTAATACAAAATTGTTACAGGGTCAATATGGGGTCAACTCAATAGTGTATGTCTGACAAATGAAAAAATAACTTTTGCGATAAAAATGACAGAAATTTACAAATGCGATAGGATAGGTAACGATGATAAGCTTATTTAAATATTAAAAGATGATAATATAGTATGCTAGCAAAGGGAGAACACTTATTTAGAAAGTGAAAGTAATACTTATGTACATAGCATTACATACTGGTGTCTCATAATATTTCGCTACTAAAATACTCACTATACATGTATAATGCTTACCTATATTGGTCAACATCATAATGATAATCCAATTAGAGCACAATATGATTCCCATTAGCTGATCATCACAAAAGAAATGTTTATGCATGTTATCATAATAACTAATCCTTTTCTACATATGAAAAACACATACATGTATGTATACATAAACCACGTGAAACTCATTTAATCCAAGAGCTGGGTAAAACTAGTACCCGCTATTGAGACCTGTGTTGTGTAAGTTACTTCAGACAAAGATCAGTTATTTGTAACATGCATGTATTTCTATAACCTAATCTTCAAAACCCCTTGCACTATTTTATCAGGTAAAACAGCTTTAAGATTGTGATGTATACTTCCTATTGAAATAAACAATATAGTATATTAAATATAATACTTCCCTCCAAAATAATGTAACCTTACATTAAAGCGCAATGGGTTAGAGCAATTACATCTCTGTAAGGGCGTTGGAGTCTGAGGCGTATTTTTGGTAATTTTACTATTGATACATGTATAAATGAATTTTCATGGGGGGGGGGGGGGGGGGGGGGGGGGGGGGAGGGAGAGGGTCTGGACCCCTCACTCCCACCCCTTTTCTAAATCCATGCACGATTATGTAATTGTAGGCACACAGAAGCAAATCTAAAGCCGGCAACCGTCGTGGAGAGGGGGCATAATTTAATTTTGTTTGTAATAATTATATAGACCAGTATACTTTTTATGACATGAAATGTTAAGATTATTGATTAACTTAAATTTCACATTCAAACAGTTCAACCCCAAATTGCACATAAAGTGCTGCTATGTGTATCATCATATGGGAAGGAATCTCATCCTTCGGCTATGAAAATCATAATTTTTAAATGTATTACCGGAACTTGCATGTGGCCTTCATTTTTAATTAAACTGGTACAAAACAGTGTTATTTAGGGGCAAACACTCGATGCAGGTATAACTGTCTAATGACAGCATCTAGGTTTTTTTTCACTTTTTCCAATGCAAGAAAATACTATCATCAAATTAATAGGTTAATGCATTATCTACAAACACAATATGCAATAAAACAAGATATGCACAAAATCTAAGACAAGGGTAGGAATACTACAAGTCAGCCACAAGTTTCAGGTGTGCAATCAGGTAAAACGAAGTCGAAGGGTTCTTATACCTGCATGACGGTGCTTCGATCTTTACGAGTGGCGTTTACCTCTAAAGTAACTCTTATTGCTAAATTAAGACATTATGCCGATGAACTTAAAACTGCCTTGCAGTGCACCAGAGTAACTGCTTACACCTTTCGTATTTCAACACATGTGATATGTTGTCGGTAGCTATAATTGAATTTTACCGGATAAGTAATTACTCAATTCATTTCCTGAATGCATGATTTTAGTTTTGATGTATAGAACGCTTGCAAAGCACAACCTCTGGGGAGAGAATGGGATAGATTTTTCTAGAACAGGGTAACCAAGAACTGGGTTGACTAATTAATGTCATGGCGAAGAGTGTAGGACAAGGTCATCATTCATCACGGGCAGATACCTTGACTCTGACATCTTTGGTTAATGCAAAAAAGTTAATCACTAAAATGGATTTTAGTTTTAAAGGAGAGAACTTTCCAAAATGAGGTGCCCAGGAACAGTCTGACTAATTAAATGTCATGGCAGAAAATGTAGGGCAAGCTAACCATGCAGATACTTTGGATCTGATAACTTTGGTTTTAATGTTAAAAATATGCAAATAAATATGCATACACTAGCATTTTTTTTTTTTCAACTCTGTCCACTGCTTTATATGTCCAGCCAACATAAGCTGCCATGCAGTTGGATTTTTTTTCAATTTCAAAGAGACAGTACGGCGCATCTTATAAAAAAAAACGACTTGAAAATTTTTCCAATCGGGTTCAGTATTTTTGTACTACTCATGAATGTATAAACTTTCAGAAAATTACAAAGTTCTCCATGAAATAAAACTAATTATTTCATTAAAATTAATAATTACGTATAACCTATCACATATTTATATCGCAACATGTTACGGGGTTCAGCCTTCTATATTATTATGCATGCATATTTACTGTAAACATGCAAACATGCAAAACACATGCAGGGCTAGCGAAGATTCTCCTGGACACGTTTGTTTGTTAAAAATATGTTTTTCTACTTCTCCCAGGTAATATTAATCATTGTTCAAAGTTTTTAAAATAACCATTGTCTAAAAATGGTAAGACAAAAAGCCTTAGCTTAACTTGAACATGGAATATGCATGCTACATAGGACAAAGACAACATGTAGATACAACTGGGTACGTGGTAGGAACTTGACTGAGCTCCAGGTAATGGTTTGGGTACTGGACCAGGGTCAGAGGTCATTTGCATTTAAAACAGGCATTAACATATAAACTGTTTTAACCTGTTAAACGGCTGTTTGATATAAATTTAGAGGCATGGATAAAACATAGTTTTGAGCATGTTGAGGCTGTATCTGTTTAGCAGCTGTTTAGTGAAAAACAATAACATACAAGTTATTAAACTCGTCTATAAAAGAGTAAAACACTCTATAAAAGTTTGAACAGAGACACATATAACAGTTAGTATATACGTCCCTGGTTTGTAGTAGCTAACAGGCTAAACAAATAAAAGTCATTTTACTTACACGTTATGTATGTAGGTCCCTGGTATAACTAAAGGCACAAATGTAAACAGTACTGCCTTCAAAAATTCTTCGTCCGTAATTTTCAGCGCAACAAGTCTTGCTGTTGTAGTAGAACACTCTAATACGTTAATTCGAGCCGGCTATCAATCAGACTTAACATGTGGGGCGACCACCTGCACGAGGAATATTAGCTATTAATGTACTCCCGAACCCGATGGGGGTGATTTCGCTCCACGACACATTCGCACCTTTCATATATATATATATTATATATATATTAATATATATAAAACACAGAATCATTTGTCTATTATATAAATATTTGCTAGTAAGAGGACAATTGCATGTTTTTTCCGAGACAGCATATTTCACGAGGCAAACCCCCTTTTGTTTGCAATATTGGGTTAAAAATATACTTTCATGAATACACTCAGGTGCCAACAGAGTGTTATTGTGTCATTGTTTTCCCTTTTCACAGTTCACGATACATATTGTACATTTCATTGAAACCAACATTTTTCAAGGAATCGTTAAAAAGTAAATCCTTGACCGATTTTTAAAAAAAAACCTCTAGATTGATAAATTCAGAATTTCTCTAGCCTTTTTTAGCTTCATATGTTACTTAAATATTTTTCCAATCTTCTGCAATTCCTGAGTTTTGATATTAACAGTCCAAAGCAAGATTTTTCGGCTTGCATTTGGCAAAAGATATATTATAAAAATCAGAAAACTTTTTAAATTAAGTCTTGATTTCAATGACGTATATTGAAAAAAAAAACATATTCTGTTGCGCATGCATTTGCAGGGAAACAAGGTAGCAAGAAATACGTTGAAACTGTAAAAAGAAATGAAGCGGAGCTAGACTGACGAAAATGCCATGCACGTATTTAGAGAGGGGGTTCCCTGGAATATTCAAAACATTAAATATTGACATAGTGATCGGAATAGTATCAAATTATATTTTAACACCTCGCTGTATTGTGTATTATCATCATTTGTTCCCAAAACTTTAATTGAAATGAAAGACATTTGTCAATAGAGGGTAAAATTTTATCAAATATTTAATTGTAGTACGCCATACTTTTTGTGCTATCCGTACAGTAAAATATATTTCATAACTTATAGTATATGTTTAAAGGTTATTGACATTAAAAATGTTTAAGCGCGTTTTTCTCCATATGTCTTGAGGCTGTATGTATTATATACATGTAAGCGATGCATATGAGAAGTCAAAAGTATAATTACTATTCATTGGCATCAGAAGCAAAATTAAAGGGGGGGGGGGGGGGGGGGGTTGGTAAGCGAGAGGAGTCAAGAAAAACCAGATCTATATTTTTTTCCCGAATTCCGCAATCTTTTTGTATGTACAAGAATTTATAAGTAATCTAATGTTAAAAGAGAGATAACTCCAGATCTTAATAAGAAATTAAACTGTTACTTTCTTAAGGAGTATTTTCAAAAAATCATATGAAATTAAATACTCATATCTCAGACACAAAATTTGATATGCTTTATGTATTTATTCTCTTCATTCGTTGAGGAAAGCGAGATAACTCTTTCTAAATAAAATTTTAAATTTTTAATATGAGGTCATGTTTAGGCCCTTAAAATCCTTATAAGGAGTCAAAAAGTGTTCCCTCGGACCATAATTTTTAGATTGCACTCTTTATTTCTAACTATAATCAAAAAAGATTTTGAAAATCGGATGAATAATAAAAAAGTTAAAGCTAAAGGGCTGTTTTTAACGTTGACCCCTGCAGATCCCTTATTTTTTCGAATTGTCTACCCAAAACCTTTTCCAGTCTGCACATTGTGTGTGTCAGTGTACAGATGAAATATTGTATTATTCTCTTAAAAAGATTTTGAGAAAACGAATGACGCGTGATTTTAGTTTAACACTGAAATTCCCATAGACGATTTTTATTGACTTATAAAACCGGAAGTAGTCAATATTTTTTTACTGGAACTTGAAATATATCTTAATTACTTTAATCTTAATAATGTGTAGGCGTCAAATAAAATTTTTAATTTCATTTGAAATTTTTTTATTTTTTCACCCCCCTTTTCTAAAGTTTCAAGCCTTATATCTCAAAAACGGTAAGATATAGAAAAATGTCTACGCTTACAAATTTGTACATCTAGCCACAATGCATCTAATTCTTAAATTTGATTGCTCTAACTCAAAAAGTAAACAAAATATTTTGGTTAACATAATTCTTATAATTTTCCTTGTAAAAACCGGAAGTACCGGAACCGGAAATCCAAAACCTTACATTCCATAGATTGATAGATTTGCTATAAGATCCATGCATAATTGTATCATCGTGTCTTCTAGTTTTCATAAAATCGCTGACAAAAAACTGTCGAGTATAATAATAATAAAACAGAACAAAAACAATAGGTCTTTTCGACCGAAAGTCGAAAAGCCCTAATAAAAAAAGACAATAACAATAGGTCTTTTCGACCGAAAGTCGAAAAGCCCTAAAAAGACAAAAACAATAGGTCTTTTCGACCGAAAGTCGAAAAGCCCTAAAAAAGACAAAAACAATAGGTCTTTTCGACCGAAAGTCGAAAAGCCCTAATAAAACATCAGAATAACAATAGGTCTTTTCGACCGAAAGTCGAAAAGCCCTAATAATAAAAAAAGACAAAAACAATAGGTCTTTTCGACCGAAAGTCGAAAAGCCCTAATAACTAGACCTATTTTTGTCTCCAACAAAAAGGAAGGGCTTTTCGACAGCCCTTAAAACCCTTATTTGAATTTATAATATTTTCTCTCAAAATCTGTATCTTAAAAATTAAAAAGATATCATGACCATATACCCACACGTTAACATTTAAAAAATTAAATGCCCAAAGAAAGACAACTGCATAATTTTTTATCCAACTATATCGTTTATTTCTTGAAAAAAAAGTTCTTAAAACTCATATATAAGAAAGTACTCATTTAAGATTCAAGTGTTTTGGTATGCCTAAAGCTCTAATACTATTCATTCATTGAGCAAAGCGAGATAACTCTTGAATTTTAATTTTTTTTAATGTGAGAAAGTTATCATTTTCAGGCCCTTAAAACCCCTATAAAGAGTCAAAAGTGGCCCTTTGGACCATGATTTTTAAATTGAACTCTTTATTCTAAACTAATAACTGAAAAGAGTTTGAAAATTGCATGAGTAATAAAAAAGTTAAAGCTAAAGGGCTGTTTTTAATACTGACCCCTTCAGGTCCCTTAATTTTCGGAATTTTTTTCCTAAAACCTTTTCCGGTCTGCGCATTTAGTCCCTCATTACAAGTACAAAATATAAAAATATTTGCTTAAAAACTGTTTAAAAAAACGTTACATGCGTGAATTCAATTTAACATAGAATCTCCCATAGAACATTTTCATCGGCTCATAAAACCGGAAGTACTTGACACTATTCAACGAAACTTGGAATATATCTTAATTACGTCTATTAACACAATATCTATCCTAATCATTTATTGAGCAAAGCGAGATAACTCTTGAAATTGAATTGTGATAAAGTTATCAGTTTCAGACCCTTAAAAGCCCTATAAGGAGTCAAAAAGTGCCCCCTCGGACCATATTTTTTAAATTGTACTCTTTATTCTGAACTTTAAACCGAAAAGACTTTGAAAATCGGATAAACAATAAAAAAGATACAGCTAAATGGCTGTTTTTAATACTGACCCCTTCAGGTCCCTTATTTTTCGGAATTTTTTTTCTAGTACCTTTTCCGGTCTGCGCATTAGGTTCCTCATTACAAATACAAAATATAAAAATATTTGCTTAAAAACTGTTTGAGAAAACGTTACATGCGTGAATTCAATTTAACATAGAAACTCCCATAGACAATTTTCATCGGCTCATAAAACCGGAAGTACTCAATACTATTCAATGAAACTTGGAATATATCTTAATTACATCTATTTGAACAATATCTATCGTCTTAGAACATTCTTAAGCTTTTTTGAGTTTTTTTTTTTTTTCATCCCCCCTTTTCTCAAGTTTGAGGCCTAAAATCTCAAAACTGGTAAGAGATAGAAACTCGCCGCCACTAAACTTTTTGTACATCTGGATATGATGAATCTAATTCTAAAATTACAACGAATTTCCTTAAAAAATAAAAACAATATATTGATTCTTTTAATATCTAGTATTTTGCTTGTGTAAACCGGAAGTACCCAAACCGGAAGTCCAAAACAAGACATACGCGTGTCATAATCAAATGCTCTTAGACTATTTCATCATTTTTTCAATATGTCTTTCTGTTTTCAAAAAATCGCTGACGAAAGTTAGTCGAGAATAAGTAAAAATAATAATAAAACAGAACAAAAACAATAGGTCTTTTCGACCGGAAGTCGAAAAGCCCTAATAACTAGAACTTTTTTTTGTCTTCAACAAAAAGTAAGGGCTTTTCGACAGCCCCATTATCCCCTTTTAATTAAATGTTAAAAAAAATATTCTCTTGTTTATTTCCAAGTGTTCTAAACGCCTTGGTATCCCAAGTTGCTTAGATAGCAACTTATGAGTAGTGCAATGTGAAAAGAAAGATAACTCCAGAACTTTACAGGTAGCTACACTTTAAATTTCCAAAAAAAAATATTTTCAAAAAATCATATTGAAGTAAGTATTTATTCCCCGGACACCAAATTTGGTATGCCTACAGTATTCATGCTCCTTATTTTTACAACAAAGCAAAACAACTCTTTCTAAAAAAAAATTTGAAATTTGAACAAGTGATGATCTTTAGGTCCTTCAAACCCCTATAAGGACTCAAAAAGTGGCCCCTCGGACCATAATTTTAAGATTGAACTCTTTATTCTAAACAATAAACTGAAGAAAAAAAATTAAAATCGGATGAAAGGTAAAAAAGTTACAGCTAAAAGGCTGTTTTGCACGTTGGCCCCTGCAGATCCCTAATCTTTTTGAGTTGTCTACCCAAAACTTTTTCAGGTCTGCGGATTGTGTGTGTCATTATAAAGATGAAATATTGTAGCAATTACTTGAAAACCTTTTGAGAAAACGAACCACGCGTGATTTTTGTTTAACATTGCAACTCCCGTAGGCGATTTCATTGACCTATAAAACCGGAAGTAGTCACAATATTTTAATGAAACTTAGAATATATGTTTATTACATCTATGCCAGTAATATTTAGGCGTTAAATAATTTTTTAGAGGTCATTTGAATTTTTTTGTTTTCTCATCCCCCCTATTTCAAAGTTTAGGACTCTATATCTCAAAAACGGTAAGATATAGAAAGTTGTGTACGCTTACAATTTTGTACAGCAAGACAAGATGCATCTAATTCTAAAAGTTGAACATTCTAATATAAACACTAAACAAAGCATCGCGTTTTAATCAATTTTTACATTTTTCCTTGTAAAAACCGGAAGTACAAGAACCGGAAATCAAAAACCTTACATTCCATGGAATAAGAGATTTGCTGTAAGACCGTTCCAAAACTGTATCAATATTGCTTCCAGTTTTCAAAAAATCGTTGACAAAAATCTGTCGAGAAAAATAATAATAATAACGAACTTTTTTTTGTCTTCAACAAAAAGTAAGGGCTTTTCGACAGCCCCATTATCCCCTTTTAATAAAATGTTTAAAAAAGATATTCTTTAGTTTATTTCCAAGTGTTCTAAACGCCTTGGTATCCCAAGTTGCTTAGATAGCAACTTATGAGTAGTGCAATGTGAAAAGAAAGATAACTCCAGAACTTTACAGGTAGCTATATTTCTAATTTCCAGAAAAATATTTTCAAAAAATCACATTGAAGTAAGTATTCATTCCCCGGACACCAAATTTGGTATGCCTACAGTATTCATGCTCCTCATTCTTACAACAAAGCGAGACAACTCTTTCTAAAAAAAAATTTGAAATTTGAACAAGTTCTGATCTTTAGGTCCTTCAAAACCCTATAAGGACTCAAAAAGTGGCCCCTCGGACCATAATTTTAAAATTGTTCTCTTTATTATAAACAATAAACTGAAAAAAAAATTAAAATCGGATGAAAGGTAAAAAAGTTACAGCTAAAAGGCTGTTTTGCACGTTGGCCCCTGCAGATCCCTAATTTTTTTGAGTTGTCTACCCAAAATTTTTTCAGGTCTGCGGATTGTGTGTGTCATTATAAAGATGAAATATTGTAGCAATTACTTGAAAACCTTTTGAGAAAACGAACCACGCGTGATTTTTGTTTAACATTGCAACTCCCATAGGCGATTTCATTGACCTATAAAACCGGAAGTAGTCATAATATTTCAATGAAACTTAGAATATATGTTTATTACATCTATGCCAGTAATATTTAGGCGTTAAATAATTTTTTAGAGGTCATTTGAATTTTTTTGCTTTCTCATCCCCCCTTTTCTAAAGTTTAGGATTCTATATCTCAAAAACGGTAAGATATAGAAAGTTGTCTACGCTTACAATTTTGTACAGCAAGACAAGATGCATCTAATTCTAAAAGTTGAACATTCTAATATAAACACTAAACAAAGCATCGCGTTTTAATCAATTTTTACATTTTTTCTTGTAAAAACCGGAAGTACCGGAACCGGAAATCAAAAACCTTACATTCAATGGAATAAGAGATTTGCTGTGAGACCGTTTCAAAATTGTATCAATATTGCTTCCAGTTTTCAAAAAATCGTTGACAAAAATCTGTCGAGAAAAATAATAATAACTAGAACTTTTTTTTGTCTTCAACAAAAAGTAAGGGCTTTTCGTAGGGCTGGGACGATACTGTACTGAGCCGATTCGGTACATATCACGATACATGAGATGCGATACGATACATATCACGATACATTGCAATTGAATGAAAACATGAATAAAAGTTTAAAATTTATTCAACCTGCCGATGTATTACCGCATGTCCAAAGTTATTTTGTTATATTCATAATGAGCGTTGCACAATTTACAAATTACTTTAGTCTCGTGTACACTAGTTTTTCATAAACAAGTACTCCAAAAGTTTTCCACACTCCAGATTTAGCTTCCTAACAGTTTTGACAACTTTACGAGGTTTTCCGCCATCTTTGTACTTTCATATTAGGCGCGCGGACTAAAAAAAAGCCAATATATGAAGCTCGGATATTTTTGAAAAATAAAAAAGTTCGGTAAGGTATCGTTGTATTAATGGTAAATGTATCGATCCAAATATCGTCAAAATAAATACCGCGATGTACCGGTGCATCGGTGGATCGTCCCATCCCTAGCTTTTCGACAGCCCATTTAACCCTTTTTTATTGAATGTTCAAAAAAAATTATTCTCTAATTAATTTCGAATGTGTTCAAAACGCTTGGTATTCCCGGTTGCTTAGATAAGAACTTATGAGTAGTGCAATGTGAAAAGAAAGATAACTCCAGAACTTGACAAGAAGCTACACTTCTAATTTCCAGAGGAATATTTTCAAAAAATCATATTGAAGAAAGTATTTCTTCCTGGGACACAAAACTTGGTATGCCTATAGTATTTTTGCTCTTCATTCTTACAGCAAAGCGAGATGAATCTTACTAAAAAACATTTTGAAATTTAAAAATGTGATGATATTTGGTCCTTCCTAACCCCTATAAGGACTCAAAAAGTGGCCCCTCGGACCATAATTTTAAGATTGTACTCTTTATTGTAAACAATAAACTGAAAAGATTTTTAAAATCAAAAGAGAATTTAAAAAGTTACAGCTAAAGGGCTGTTTTGTACTATGACCCCTGCAGATCCCTAATTTCCACGAATTGTCTACCCAAAAACTTTTCCGGTCTGTGCATTGTGTGTATCATTATACATCTGAAATATTGTAATGTTAACTTGTAAACTTTTTGAGAAAACGAACGACGCGTGATTTTAGTTTAACATTGAAACTCCCATAGACAATTTTTCATAGGCTCATAAAACCGGAAGTACTCAATATATTTTATTGAAACTTGGAATATAAGTTAAATAGTTCTACCTGAACAATATTTAGACGTCTTATAAAATATCTAGGGGTTTGTTTAAAAAAATTCTTTTTCATCCCCCCTTTTCTCAAGTTTGAGCCCTAATATCTCAAAAACGGTAAGAGATAGAGAAATGCGTACGCTTATGAATTTGTACACTAAGACAAGATGCATCTAATTCTTAAACTTGAATGCTCTAACTCAAAAAATGAAAAAAAATAGTGTGCCTCAATGAATTTTTAGTGTTTTCCTTGTAAAAACCGGAAGTGCCGGAACCGGAAGTCCAAAACCTTACATACGCGTGTCATTTAAAAATGCTTTAAGTCTATTGCATGGTTGTTTTAATATGTCTTTCCGTTTTCAAAAAATCGCTGACGAAACTTTGTCGAGAAGAATAATAATAACTAGACCTATTTTTGTCTCCAACAAAAAGGAAGGGCTTTTCGACAGCCCTTAAAACCCCTTATTCAAATTTATCATATTTTCTCTCTGAATCTGTATATTAAAAATTAGGAAAATATCATGAGCATTTACCCACACCTTAACATTTAAGAAATTAAATGCCCAAAGAAAGACAACTTCAGAATTTTTTATCCAACTATATCGTTTGTTTCCTGAAATAAAAGTTCTAAAAATTCATATATAAGAAAGTACTCATTTAAGATTCAAGAGTTTTGGTATGCCAAAAGCTCTAATGCTAATCATTCATTGAGCAAAGCGAGATAACTCTTGAATTTTAATTTTTTTAAATGTAATAAAGTTATCATTTTCAGGCCCTTAAAACCCCTATAAGGAGTAAAAAAAAAGTGGCCCTTTGGACCATGATTTTACATTGTACTCTTTATTCTAAACTAATAACTGAAAAGAGTTTGAAAATTGGATGAGTAATAAAAAAGTTATAGCTAAAGGGCTGTTTTTAATACTGACCCCTTCAGGTCCCTCATTTTTCGGAATTTTTTTCCTAAAACCTTTTCCAGTCTGCGCATATAGTCCCTCATTACAAGTACAAAATATAAAAATATTTGCTTAAAAACTGTTTGAGAAAACGTTACATGCGTGAATTCAATTTAACATAGAAACTCCAATAGACAATTCTCATCGGCTCATAAAACCGGAAGTACTAGACACTATTCAACGAAACTTGGAATATATCTTAATTACGTCTATTAACACAATATCTATCCCAATCATTTATTGAGCAAAGAGAGATAACTCTTGAAATTGAATTGCGATGAAGTTATCATTTTCAGACCCTAAAAACCCCTATAAGGAGTCAAAAAGTGCCCCCTCGGACCATATTTTTTAAATTGTACTCTTTATTTTGAACTATAAACCGAAAAGATTTTGAAAATCGGATAAACAATAAAAAAGTTACAGCTAAAGAGCCGTTTTTAATATTGACCCCTTCAGGTCCCTTATTTTTCAGAATTTTTTTCCCAAGACTTTTTCCAGTCTGTGCATTAGGTCCCTTATTGCAAATACAAAATACGAAAATATTTGCTTGAAAACTGTTTGAGAAAACGTTACATGCGTGAATTCAATTTAACATAGAAACTCCCATAGACAATTTTCATCGGCTCATAAAACCGGAAGTACTCAATACTATTCAATGAAACTTGGAATATATCTTAATTACATCTATATAAGCAATATTTATTCGTCTTAGAACATTCCTAAGCTTATTTGAGTTTTTTATTTTTTCATCCCCCCTTTTCTCAAGTTTGAGGCCTAAAATCTCAAAACTGATAAGAGATAGAAACTCGCCGCCGCTTTACTTTTTAAACAACTCGACATGGTTGATCTAACTCTAAAATTACAACGAATTTCCTTTAAAAATAAAAACAATATATTGATTCATTTAATTTCTACTATTTTGCTTGTGTAAACCGGAAGTACCGAAACCGGAAGTCCAAAACCTTACATACTGGTGACATTAAAAAATGCTATAAGACTATAGCATAGTTAATTCTGAAATCCTTTCCGTTTTCAAAAAATCGCTGACGGAAAATCTGTCGAGAAAAAGAAAAATAATAACTAGAACTTTTTTTTGTCTTCAACAAAAAGTAAGGGCTTTTCGACAGCCCCATTATCCCTTTTTAATTAAATGTTCAAAAAAAAATTAGTCTCTAAGTTTTTTCCAAGTGTTCTAAACGCCTTGGTATCCCTAGTTGCTTGGATATGATCTTATAAGTAGTGCAATGTGAAAAGAAAGATAACTCCAGAATTTTACAGGTAGCTACACTTCTAATATCCAGAGGAATATTTTCAAAAAATCATTTTGAAGTAAGTATTTATTCCTCGGACACAAAACTTGGTATGCCTATAGTATGTATGCTCTTCCTTCTTACAACAAAGCGAGATAACTCTTACTAAAAAAAAATTTGAAATTTAAACATGTGATGATCTTTGGGCTTTCCAAACCCCTATAAGGAGTCAAAAAGTGGCCCCTCGGAGCATAATTTTAAGATGGTACTCTTTATTCTGAACAATAAACTGAAAAGATTTTGGAAATTAGATGAAAGGTAAAAAAGTTACAGCTAAAGGGCTGTTTTGAACGTTGGCCCCTGCAGATCCCTTATTCTTTCGAATTGTCTACCCAAAAACTTTTCCGGTCTGCGCATTGATTGTGTCATTATTAGAAAAAAATGTTGTAATAATTACCCAAAAACTTTTTGAGAAAACGTGACACGCGTGATTTTAGTTTAACATTGAAACTCCCATAGACAATTTTTCATAGGCTCATAAAACCGGAAGTACTGAATATTTTTTATTCAAACTTGGAATATATGTTAAATAGTTGTATCTGAACAATGTTTTGGCGTCTTATAAAATTTGAAGGTTATTTGAATTTTTTGGGTTTTACATCCCCCCTTTTCTCAAGTTCGAGCCTTAATATCTCAAAAATGGTAAGAGATAGAGGAATGCCTACGCTTACAATTTTGTACAGCTGGACAAGATGCATCTAATTCTTAAATTTGAATGCTCTAACTCAAAAAATAATAAAGATATTCTGTTTCAATGAATTTTTAGTATTTCCCTTGTCAAAACCGGAAGTGCCGGAACCGGAAGTCCAAAACCTTACATACGCGTGTCATATAAAGGTGCTATAAGATTATAGCATACTTGTTTTAATATGTTTTTCCGTTTTTAAAAAATCGCTGACGAAACTTTGTCGAGAATAAGAATAATAATAAACAGAAGAATAACAATAGGTCTTTTCGACCGAAAGTCGAAAAGCCCTAATAAAACATCAGAATAACAATAGGTCTTTTCGACCGAAAGTCGAAAAGCCCTAATAAAACATCAGAATAACAATAGGTCTTTTCGACCGAAAGTCGAAAAGCCCTAATAACTAGAACTTTTTTTGTCTTCAACAAAAAGTAAGGGCTTTTCGACAGCCCCATTATCCCTTTTTAATTAAATGTTCAAAAAAATTATTCTCTTAATAATTTCCAAGTGTTCTAAACGCCTTGGTATCCCCAGTTGCTTAGATAGGAACTTATGAGTAGTGCAATGTGAAAAGAAAGATAACTCCGGAACTTTACAGGTGGCTATATTTCTAATTTCCAGAAAAATATTTTCAAAAAATCATACTGAAGTAAGTATTCATTCCTCGGACACAAAACTTAGAATGCTGATAGTACTTGTGCTCTACATTCTTACAGCAAAGCGAGATAACTCTTACTAAAAAACATTTTGAAATTTAAACAAGTGATAATCTTTGGGCCTTCCAAACCCCTATAAATAGTCAAAAAATGGCCCCTTGGACCATAATTTTAAGATTGAACTCTTTATTCCTAACAATAAACTGAAAAGATTTTTAAAATTGGAAGAGGAATAAAAAAGTTACAGCTAAAGGGCTGTTTTGTACGCTGGCCCCTGCAGATCCCTAATTTTCTCAAATTGTCTACCCAAAAACTTTTCCGGTCTGCGCATTGTATGTACCATTATACATCTGAAATATTGTATTGTTAACTTGAAAACTTTTTGAGAAAACGAACGACGCGTGATTTTTGTTTAACATTGAAACTCCCATAGGTGATTTTCATCGACCTATAAAACCGGAAGTAGTCAATATATGTCAATGAAACTCGGAATGTACGTTTATTACTTCTATCTTAACAATGGTAAGGTATAATTTAAATTTTTAAAGGTCATTTGAATTTTTTTGTTTTTCATCCCCCCCTTTTCTAAAGTTTAGGATTTAATATCTCAAAAACAGTAAGATATAGAAAGTTGTCTACGCTTACAATTTTGTACAACAAGACAAGATGTATCTAATTCCAAAAGCTGAACGTTCTTATTCAAAAACTAAACGAAATATTGCGTTTCGTTAAATTTTTACAATTTTCCTTATATAAACCGGAAGTACCGTATCCGGAAGTTCAAAACCTTACATTCCATAGATTGATATATTTGCTGTAAGACCGTTGCATAATTGTATCTATATACCTTCCAGTTTTATAGAAATCGTTGACAAAAAACTGTCGAGAAAATAATAATAATAAACTAGAACTTTTTTTGTCTTCAACAAAAAGTAAGGGCTTTTCGACAGCCCCAGTTTCCCTTTTTTATTTAAAGTGTCCAAAAAAAAATCTCTAATCTATTTCGAAAATTTCTTAACGCCTCTGTATAACCATTTGCTTACATAGGAGTGTATGAGTACCGCAGTGTGAAAAGAAAGATAACTCCAGAATTTAACAAGTAGCTATACTTCTAATTTTTAGAAAAATATTTTCAAAAAATCATTTCAAAGTAAGTATTTATTCCTTAGACGCAAAACTTGGTATGCCAAGAGTTTTTATGCTCTACATTCTTGGAGCAAAGCGAGATAACTCTTACAAAAAATAATTTTGAAATTTAAACAAGATGTGATCTTTGGGCCTTCCAAACCCCTTTAAGGAGTCAAAAAGTGGCCCCTCGGACTATATTTTTAAAATTGTACTCTCTACTCTGAACTCTAAACCGAAAAGATTTTAAAAATTGAATGAAAAATAAAAAAGTTACAGTTGAAGGGCTGTTTTGCACGTTGGCCCCTGTAGACCCCTTATTTTTTAGAATTGTGTACCAAAAACTTTTTCCGGTCTGCGGAGTATGTGTGTCAATATACAAATAAAATATTGTTATATTTAAATGGAAACTTTTTGAGAAAACGAATGACGCGAGATTTTTGTTTAACCTTGAAACTCCCATAGACGATTTTCATCGACCAATAAAACCGGAAGTAGTCAACATTTTTGAATGAAATTTGGAATATATGTTGAATAAGTCCATTTAAATAATATTCAGGCGTCATATAAACTTTTAAGGGTCATTTGAAATTTTTTGGATTTTCATCCCCCCTTTTTCTAAAATTTAAGGCTTTATATCTCAAAAACGGTAAGAGATAGAAAGTTGTCTACGCTTACAATTTTGTACAGATATTTATGATAAAGGTAATTCGAGAATTTGAATGCTCTAGAATGAAAAGTAAACAAAGTATTGAGTTTCAATCAATTTTTGCAGTTTTCCTTGTAAAAACCGGAAGTACCGGAACCGGAAATCTAAAACCTTACATTTCATAGAGTGATAAATTTGCTATAAGACCGTTGCAAAATTATACCAATTTATCTTCCAGTTTTCAAAAAATCGCTGACAGAAATCTGTCGAGAAAAATAATAATAATAACTAGAACTTTTTTTGTCTTCAACAAAAAGTAAGGGCTTTTCGACAGCCCCATTATCCCCTTTTAATTAAATGTTAAAAAAAAATACTCTCTAGTTTATTTCCAAGTGTTCTAAACGCCTTGGTATCCCAAGTTGCTTAGATAGGAACTTATGAGTAGTGCAATGTGAAAAGAAAGATAACTCCAGAACTTTACAGGTAGCTATATTTCTAATGTCCAGAGGAATATTTTCAAAAAATCATATTGAAGTAAGTATTCATTCCCCGGACACCAAATTTGGTATGCCTACAGTATTAATGCTCCTTATTTTTACAACAAAGCGAGACAACTCTTACTAAAAAACATTTTGAAATTTGAACAAGTTCTGATCTTTAGGTCCTTCAAACCCCTATAAGGACTAAAAAAGTGGCCCCTCGGACCATAATTTTTAAATTGTACTCTTTATTCTAAACAATAAACTGAAAAAAAATTTAAAATCAGATGAAAGGTAAAAAAGTTACAGCTAAAAGGCTGTTTTGCACGTTGGCCCCTGCAGATCCCTAATTTCTTCGAGTTGTCTACCCAAATCTTTTTCAGGTCTGCGGATTGTGTGTGTTATTTTAAAGATGAAATATTGTAGCAATTACTTGAAAACCTTTTGAGAAAACGAACCACGCGTGATTTTTGTTTAACATTGCAACTCCCATAGGCGATTTCATTGACCTATAAAACCGGAAGTAGTCATAATATTTTAATGAAACTTAGAATATATGTTTATTACATCTATGTTAGTAATATTTAGGCGTTAAATAATTTTTTAGAGGTCATTTGAATTTTTTTGTTTTCTCATCCCCCCTTTTTTCAAAGTTTAGGACTCTATATCTCAAAAACGGTAAGATATAGAAAGTTGTGTACGCTTACAATTTTGTACAGCAAGACAAGATGCATCTAATTCTAAAAGTTGAACATTCTAATATAAACACTAAACAAAGCATCGCGTTTTAATCAATTTTTACATTTTTCCTTGTAAAAACCGGAAGTACCGGAACCGGAAATCAAAAACCTTATATTCCATGGAATAAGAGATTTGCTGTAAGACCGTTCCAAAATTGTATCAATATTACTTCCAGTTTTCAAAAAATCGTTGACAAAAACCTGTCGAGAAAAATAATAATAATAATAAAAAAAGACAAAAACAATAGGTCTTTTCGACCGAAAGTCGAAAAGCCCTAATAAAAAAAGACAAAAACAATAGGTCTTTTCGACCGAAAGTCGAAAAGCCCTAAAAAAGACAAAAACAATAGGTCTTTTCGACCGAAAGTCGAAAAGCCCTAATAATAAAAAAAGACAAAAACAATAGGTCTTTTCGACCGAAAGTCGAAAAGCCCTAATAATAAAAAGAGACAAAAACAATAGGTCTTTTCGACCGAAAGTCGAAAAGCCCTAATAAAACAGAACAAAAACAATAGGTCTTTTCGACCGAAAGTCGAAAAGCCCTAATAAAACATCAGAATAACAATAGGTCTTTTCGACCGAAAGTCGAAAAGCCCTAATAATAATAATAAAACAGAACAAAAACAATAGGTCTTTTCGACCGAAAGTCGAAAAGCCCTAACTAGACCTGTTTTTGTTTTTAACAAAAAGAAAGAGTGCTTTTCGACTTTTACTACACTTCCACAAATTTAAAGGAAAAAAAAAAAAGTGGGGGGGGGGGGGATCGAACTCTCGACCATTAGCTTTGCATACTCAGTAAGCTAACCATTAGGCCACAGCGACTCTTAAATCGTTGGTGTTAAAAAATGTATAGACTTTCAACTAAATAAATGTGATGTGACGCAATACAATACTGTTTAAAAATGTAAACACGGCGGATCTAAACCACGCGGGTGTGGTTAATACAAGATTGAGATGCGTAGTGAATGGATAGGTGTTAGGTGACTGGTTGAAATGACATCATTTTATTTAAGAAAAATCAGTGCTGCATAAAAACAATGTGGCCGAACAGTTTTGGCTAAGAAATAGACACGCCAGGTCAAACTCTTGTCGCGATCGGCGAATTTAAGATGTTGGAAGGCCACGTTGTATTTACTGCATGATGCACATTCCCTTGCTGGTTTGAATTGCATGGGGTCAGAAACCGATTCTTCTCTACCGTGCATTTGTGGACTACAAGAACGGAAAGTCTTGAAATGAATTAAGGTCAGTCATGTATTTCAGCCAAGTCGAGGGAAAAAGAAGAAAAAAGCCGAGCTGAGAGAAAATGTAAACAAAATTCAAATAAAATTGGGCTCTAGGAAGGGATAGTTATCCTTTGTAGAACTTCACAAAGTATCGTCACAGGTTGCTGATAAAAATGCAAACACAGTTTTTTATTGTAAGTTGAGCATGAATTTATTAGATACAAATATCGAAGTGTTAAATTTTCGTTTCGCGGGATGATGGTTTGATGCCGCCGCAGTTAATAATTTTCTTCAATACCTACCATTTCGTTTAAAATTTGGCAGGCATTTAGATTTAGGTGCTAGATACAATCCCTCAAAGTCTCGTTTAGTTGTCAAGAATTTTACTGGAGCTGGTATATTTATTTAGAGACATAGTGTAAAACGTGGATTGGAGCGACGGAGCAGTCAGAGTATCAAACTTTGTAAAATTTTGAGAAACGGTTGTAACACTTTGCAAGATGTTATTTAGTAAAAAAAAAAGTAATGAACTTCAACTCAATTAGCAAATGTCACGGTCATATAGAAATAGAAAAAAAAGGGGGGGGGGGGGTGGTGGGTGGGTTCGGTCCTCCTAATTATATGAATTAATGAAATTGATGTACCGGTACGTTGCATATTCTTATAACATATCAGTTTTAAAAGGTCAAAGGGTCAAGGTCAAAGGTCAAGGTCGTTTAAGATAGCTATTCACGAGTAGTTTTAGGTTTCTGACATTGAATAGTCATTTCAGGCCCTTTAAACCCCTTTAAGGAGTCAAAAAGTAGCCCCTCTGACCATTTTTTTAAAAATTGTACTCTTTATTCTGAACTATAAACCGAAAAGATTTTGAAGATCGGATAAACAACAAAACAGTAACAGCAAAAGGACCGTTTTTAATGTTGACCCCTTCAGATCCCTTATTTTTTAGAATTTTTTTCCCAGGACCTTTTCCGGTCTGCGCATTAGGTCCCTTATTGCAAATACAAAATATAAAAATAGTTGCTTGAAAACTGTTTGAGAAAACGTTACATGCGTGAATTCAATTTAACATCGAAACTCCCATAGACAATTTTCATCGGCTCATAAAACCGGAAGTACTCAATACTTTTCAATGAAACTTGAAATATACCTTAATTACTTCTATTTGAACAATATCTAAACGTCTTATAACATTCCTAAGCTTTTCGTAAGTTTTTATTTTTCATCCCCCCTTTTCTCAAGTTTGAGGCCTAAAATCTCAAAACTGATAAGAAATAAAAACTCGCCGCCGCTTTACTTTTTGAACAACTCGACGTGGTTGATCTAACTCTTAAATGACAGCGAATTTCCTTCAAAAATGAAAACAATATATAGATTCATTTAATTTCTAGTATTTTGCTTGTGTAAACCGGAAGTACCAAAACCGGAAATCCAAAACCTTACATACTGGTGACATTTGAAAATGCTATAAGACTATTGTATAGTTATTTCTGAAATCCTTTCCGTTTTCAAAAAATCGCCCGAGAAAAAGAATAATAATAACTAGACCTATTTTTGTCTCCAACAAAAAGGAAGGGCTTTTCGACAGCCCTTAAAACCCCTTAATTAAATTTATCATATTTTCTCTCAGAATCTGTATATTAAAAATTAGGAAAATATCATGAGCATAAACCCACACGTTAGCATTTCAGAATTTAAATGCCCAAAGAAAGACAACTTCAGAATTTTTTATCCAACTATATCGTTTGTTTCCTGAAATAAAAGTTCTAAAAATTCATATATAACAAAGTACTCATTTAAGATTCAAGAGTTTTGGTATGCCAAAAGCTCTAATGCTAATCATTCATTGAGCAAAGCGAGATAACTCTTGAATTTTAATTTTTTGGAATGTGATAAAGTTATCATTTTCAGACCCTTAAAACCCCTATAAGGAGTCAAAAAGTGCCCCCTCGGACCATATTTTTTAAATTGTACTCTTTATTCCAAACTATAAACCGAAAAGATTTTGAAAATCGGATAAACAATAAAAAAGTTACAGCTAAAGGGCCGTTTTTGATATTGACCCCTTTAGATCCCTTATCTTTTAGAACTTTTTTCCCAGGACCTTTTCCGGTCTGCGCATTAGGTTCCTAATTGCAAATACAAAATATAAAAATATTTGCTTGAAAACTGTTTGAGAAAACGTTACATGCGTGAATTCAATTTAACATAGAAACTCCCATAGACAATTTTCATCGGCTCATAAAACCGGAAGTACTCAATACTATTCAATGAAACTTGGAATATATCTTAATTACATCTATATAAACAATATATATCCGTCTAAGAACATTCCTGAGATTTTCTGAGTTTTTTATTTTTTCATCCCCCCTTTTCTCAAGTTTGAGGCCTAAAATCTCAAAACTGATAAGAGATAGAAACTCGCCGACGCTTTACTTTTTAAACAACTCGACATGGTTGATCTAACTCTAAAATTACAACGAATTTCCTTTAAAAATAAAAACAATATATTGATTCATTTAATTTCTACTATTTTGCTTGTGTAAACCGGAAGTACCGGAACCGGAAATCCAAAACCTTACATACTGGTGACATTTAAAAATGCTATCAGACTATTGTATAGTTATTTCTAAAATCCTTTTCGTTTTCAAAAAATCGCTGACGGAAATTCTGTCGAGAAAAAGAATAATAATAATAACTAGACCTATTTTTGTCTCCAACAAAAAGGAAGGGCTTTTCGACAGCCCTTAAAACCCCTTATTCAAATTTATCATATTTTCTCGAAGAATCTGTATATTAAAAATTAGGAAAGTATTATGAGCATAGACCCACATGTTAACATTTAAGAAATTAAATGCCCAAAGAAAGACAACTTCAGAATTTTTTATCCAGCTATATCCTTTGTTACCTGAAATAAAACTTCTAAAAATTCATATATAAGAAAGTACTCATTTAAGATTCAAGAGTTTTGGTATGCCAAAAGCTCTAATGCTAATCATTCATTGAGCAAAGCGAGATAACTCTTGAATTTTAATTTTTTTTAAATGTGATAAAGTTATTATTTTCAGACCCTTAAAACCCCTAAAAGGAGTCAAAAAGTGGCCCTTTGGACCATAATTTTTAAATTGTACTCTTTATTCTAAACTAATATCTGAAAAGAGTTTGAAAATTGGATGAGTAATAAAAAAGTTATAGCTAAAGGGCTGTTTTTAATACTGACCCCTTCAGGTCCCTTATTTTTCGGATTTTTTTCCCTCATACCTTTTCAGGTCTGCGCATTTAGTCCCTCATTACAAGTACAAAATATAAAAATATTCGCTTAAAAACTGTTTGAGAAAACGTTACATGCGTGAATTCAATTTAACATAGAAACTCCCATAGACAATTTTCATCGGCTCATAAAACCGGAAGTACTCAATACTATTCAACGAAACTTGGAATATATCTTAATTACGTCTATTAACACAATATCTATCCTAATCATTTATTGAGCAAAGAGAGATAACTCTTGAAATTGAATTGTGATAAAGTTATCATTTTCAGACCCTTAAAACCCCTATAAGGAGTCAAAAAGTGCCCCCTCGGACCATATTTTTTAAATTGTACTCTTTATTCTGAACTATAAACCGAAAAGATTTTGAAAATCGGATAAACACTAAAAAAGTTACAGCAAAAGGGCCGTTTTTAATATTGACCCCTTCAGATCCCTTACTTTTTAGAATTTTTTCCCCAGGACCTTTTCCAGTCTGCGCATTAGGTCCTTTATTACAAATACAAAATATAAAAATATTTGCTTGAAAACTGTTTGAGAAAACGTTACATGCGTGAATTCAATTTAACATACAAACTCCAATAGACAATTTTCATCGGCTCATAAAACCGGAAGTACTCAATACTATTCAATGAAACTTGGAATATATCTTAATTACATCTAAATAAACAAGGTATATCCGTCTAAGAACATTCCTGAGCTTTTCTGAGTTTTTTATTTTTTCATCCCCCCTTTTCTCAAGTTTGAGGCCTAAAATCTCAAAACTGATAAGAAATAGAAACTCGCCGCCGCTTTACTTTTTAAACAACTCGACATGGTTGATCTAACTGTAAAATTACAACGTATTTCCATTTAAAATAAAAACAATATATTGATTCATTTAATTTCTACTATTTTGCTTGTGTAAACCGGAAGTACCGGAACCAGAAATCCAAAACCTTACATACTGGTGACATTTAAAAATGCTATAAGACTAATGTATTGTTATTTCTGAAATCCTTTCCGTTTTCAAAAAATCGCTGACGGAATTTCTGTCGAGAAAAAGAATAATAATAACTAGACCTATTTTTGTCTCCAACAAAAAGGAAGGGCTTTTCGACAGCCCTTAAAACCCATTATTTAAATTTATCATATTTTCTCTCAGAATCTGTATATTCAAAATTAGGAAAATATCATGAGCATATACACACACGTTAAAATTTAAGAAATTAAATGCCCAAAGAAAGACAACTTCAGAATTTTTTATCCAACTGTATCGTTTGTTTCCTGAAATAAAAGTTCTAAAAATTCATATATAAGAAAGTACTCATTTAAGATTCAAGAGTTTTGTTATGCCAAAAGCTTTAATGCTAACCAGTCATTGAGCAAAGCGAGGTAACTCTTGAATTTTAATTTTTTTGAAATGTGATAAAGTTATCATTTTAAGGCCCTTAAAACCCCTATAAAGAGTCAAAAAGTGATCCTTTGGACCATGATTTTTAAATTGTACTCTTTATTCTAAACTAATAACTCAAAAGAGTTTGAATATTGGATGAGTAATAAAAAAGTTATAGCTAAAGGGCTGTTTTTAATACTGACCCCTGCAGGTCCCTTATTTTTCGGAATTTTTTTCCTCACAACTTTTCCGGTCTGCACATTTAGTCCCTCATTACAAGGACAAAATATAAAAATATTTGCTTAAAAACTGTTTGAGAAAACGTTACATGCGTGAATTCAATTTAACATAGAAACTCCCATAGACAATTTTCATCGGCTCATAAAACCGGAAGTACTCAATACTATTCAATGAAACTTGGAATATATCTTAATTACGTCTATTCAAACAATATCTATCCTAATCATTTATTGAGCAAAGCGAGATAACTCTTAAAATTGAATTGTGATGAAGTTATCATTTTCAGACCCTTAAAACCCCTACAAGGAGTCAAAAAGTGCCCCCTCGGACCATATTTTTTATCTTTTACTCTTTATTTTGAACTATAAACCGAAAAGATTTTGAAAATCAGATAAACAATAAAAAAGTTACAGCTAAAGAGCCGTTTTCAATATTGACCCCTTCAGGTCCCTTATTTTTCGGAATTTTTTTCCCAGGACCTTTTCCGGTCTGCGCATTAGGTCCCTTATTGCAAATACATAATACAAAAATATTTGCTTAAAAACTATTAGAGAAAACGTTACATGCGTGAATTCAATTTAACATAGAAACTCCCATAGACAATTTTCATCGGCTCATAAAACCGGAAGTATTCAATACTATTCAATGAAACTTGGAATATATCTTAATTACCTCTATTTGAACAATATATATCCGTCTTAGAACATTCCTAAGCTTTTCTGAGTTTTTTATTTTTTCATCCCCCCTTTTCTCAAGTTGGAGGCCTAAAATCTCAAAACTGATAAGAGATAGAAACTCGCCGCCGGTTTACTTTTTAAACAACTCGACATGGTTGATCTAACTGTAAAATTACAACGAATTTCCTTTAAAAATAAAAACAATATATTAATTCATTTAATTTCTAGTATTTTGCTTGTGTAAACCGGAAGTACCGGAACCGGAAATCCAAAACCTTACATACTGGTGACATTTAAAAATGCTATAAGACTATTGCATAGTTATTTCTGAAATCCTTTCCGTTTTCAAAAAATCGCTGACGGAAAATCTGTCGAGAAAAAGAAAAATAATAATAATAAAACAGAACAAAAACAATAGGTCTTTTCGACCGAAAGTCGAAAAGCCCTAATAACTAGACCTATTTTTGTCTCCAACAAAAAGGAAGGGCTTTTCGACAGCCCTTAAAACCCCTTATTTAAATTTATCATATTTTCTCTCAGAATCTGTATATTAAAAATTAAAAAAATATCATGAGCATATACCCACACGTTAACATTTTAGAAATTAAATGCCCAAAGAAAGACAACTTCAGAATTTTTTATCCAACTATATCGTTTGTTTCCTGAAATAAAAGTTCTAAAAATTCATATATAAGAGAGTACTCATTTAAGATTCAAGAGTATTGGTATGCCAAAACCTCTAATGCTATTCATTCATTGAGCAAAGCGAGATAACTCTTGAAATTTGATTTTTTTTTAAATGTGATAAAGTTATCATTTTCAGGCCCTTAAAACCCCTATAAGGAGTCAAAAGGTGGCCCTTTGGACCATGATTTTTAAATTGTACTCTTTATTCTAAACTAATAACTGAAAAGAGTTTGAAAATTGGTTGAGTAATAAAAAAGTTATAGCTAAAGGGCTGTTTTTAATACTGATCCCTTCAGGTCCCTTAATTTTCGGAATTTTTTTCCTAAAACCTTTTCCGGTCTGCGCATTTAGTCCCTCATTACAAGTACAAAATATAAAAATATTCGCTTAAAAACTGTTTGAGAAAACGTTACATGCGTGAATTCAATTTAACATAGAAACTCCCATAGACAATTTTCATCGGCTCATAAAACCGGAAGTACTCGACACTATTCAACGAAACTTGGAATATATCTTAATTACGTCTATTAACACAATATCTACCCTAATCATTTATTGAGCAAAGAGAGATAACTCTTGAAATTGAATTGTGATAAAGTTATCATTTTCAGACCCTTAAAACCCCTATAAGGAGTCAAAAAGTGCCCCCTCGGACCATATGTTTTAAATTGTACTCTTTATTTTGAACTATAAACCGAAAAGATTTTGAAAATCGGATAAGCAATAAAAAAGTTACAGCTAAAGGGCCGTTTTTAATACTGACCCCTCCAGATCCCTTATTTTTTAGAATTTTTTTCCCACGACCTTTTCCGGTCTGCGCATTAGGTCCCTCATTGCAAATTCAAAATATAAAAATATTTGCTTGAAAACTGTTTGAGAAAACGTTACATGCGTGAATTCAATTTAACATAGAAACTCCCATAGACAATTTTCATCGGCTCATAAAACCGGAAGTACTCAATACTATTCAATGAAACTTGGAATATATCTTAATTACATCTATTTGAACAATATATATCCGTCTTAGAACATTCCTAAGCTTTTCTGATTTTTTTATTTTTTCATCCCCCCTTTTCTCAAGTTTGAGGCCTAAAATCTCAAAACTGATAAGAGATAGAAACTCGCCGCCGCTTTACTTTTTAAACAACTCGACATGGTTGATCTAACTGTAAAATTACAACGAATTTTCTTTAAAAATAAAAACAATATTTTGATTTATTTAATATCTACTATTTTGCTTGTGTGAACCGGAAGTACCGGAACCGGAAGTCCACAACCTTACATACTGGTGACATTTAAAAATGCTATAAGACTATTGTGTAGTTATTTCATAAATCCTTTCCGTTTTCAAAAAATCGCTGACGGAAATTCTGTCGAGAAAAAGAATAATAACTAGACCTATTTTTGTCTCCAACAAAAAGGAAGGGCTTTTCGACAGCCCTTAAAACCCCTTATTCAAATTTATCATATTTTCTCTCAGAATCTGTATATTAAAAATTAGGAAAGTATCATGAGCATAGACCCACACCTTAACATTTAAGAAATTAAATGCCCAAAGAAAGACAACTTCAGAATTTTTTATCCAGCTATATCGTTTGTTACCTGAAATAAAAGTTCTAAAAATTCATATATAAGAAAGTACTCATTTAAGATTCAAGAGTTTTGGTATGCCAAAAGCTCTAATGCTAATCATTCATTGAGCAAAGCGAGATAACTCTTGAATTTTAATTTTTTTTAAATGTGATAAAGTTATCATTTTCAGGCCCTTAAAACCCCTATAAGGAGTCAAAAGGTGGCCCTTTGGACCATGATTTTTAAATTGTACTCTTTATTCTAAACTAATATCTGAAAAGAGTTTGAAAATCGGATGAGTAATAAAAAAGTTATAACTAAAGGGCTGTTTTTAATACTGACCCCTTCAGGTCCCTTATTTTTCGGATTTTTTTTCCTTATACCTTTTCAGGTCTGCGCATTTAGTACCTCATTACAAGTACAAAATATAAAAATATTCGCTTAAAAACTGTTTGAGAAAACGTTACATGCGTGAATTCAATTTAACATAGAAACTCCCATAGACAATTTTCATCGGCTCATAAAACCGGAAGTACTCGACACTATTCAACGAAACTTGGAATATATCTTAATTACGTCTATTAACACAATATCTATCCTAATCATTTATTGAGCAAAGAGAGACAACTCTTGAAATTGATTTGTGATAAAGTTATCATTTTCAGACCCTTAAAACCCCTATAAGGAGTCAAAAAGTGGCCCCTCGGACCATATTTTTTAAATTGTACTCTTTATTCTGAACTATAAACCGAAAAGATTTTGAAAATCGGATAAACAATAAAAAAGTTACAGCTAAAGAGCTGTTTTTAATACTGACCCCTTCAGATCCTTTATTTTTCGGAATTTTTTTCCCAAGACCTTTTCCGGTCTGCGCATTAGGTCCCTTATTGCAAATACAAAATATAAAAATATTTGCTTGAAAACTGTTTGAGAAAACGTTACATGCGTGAATTTAATTTAACATAGAAACTCCCATAGACATTTTTCATCGGCTCATAAAACCGGAAGTACTCAATACTTTTCAATGAAACTTGGAATATATCTTAATTACATCTATATAAACAATATTTATCCGTCCTAGAACATTCCTGAGCTTTTCTGAGTTTTTTATTTTTTCATCCCCCCTTTTCTCAAGTTTGAGGCCTAAAATCTCAAAACTGATAAGAGATAGAAACTTGCCGCCGGTTTACTTTTAAAACAACTCGACATGGTTGATCTAACTCTAAAATTACAACGAATTTCTTTTAAAAATAAAAACAATATATTGATTCATTTAATTTCTACTATTTTGCTTGTGTAAACCGGAAGTACCGGAACCGGAAATCCAAAACCTTACATACTGGTGACATTTAAAAATGCTATAAGACTATTGCATAATTATTTCTGAAATCCTTTCCATTCTCAAAAAATCGTTGACGGAAAATCTGTCGAGAAAAAGAATAATAACTAGACCTATTTTTGTCTCCAACAAAAAGGAAGGGCTTTTCGACAGCCCTTAAAACCCCTTATTCAAATTTATTATATTTTCTCTCAGAATCTGTATATTAAAAATTAGGAAAGTATCATGGGCATAGACCCACACGTTAACATTTAAGAAATTAAATGCCCAAAGAAAGACAACTTCAGAATTTTTTATCCAGCTATATCGTTTGTTACCTGAAATAAAAGTTCTAAAAATTCATATATAAGAAAGTACTCATTTAAGATTCAAGAGTTTTGGTATGCCAAAAGATCTAATGCTAATCATTCATTGAGCAAAGCGAGATAACTCTTGAATTTTAATTTTTTTGAAATGTGATAAAGTTATCATTTTCAGGCCCTTAAAACCCCTAAAAGGAGTCAAAAAGTGGCCCTTTGGACCATAATTTTAAAATTGTACTCTTTATTCTAAACTAATATCTGAAAACAGTTTGTATATTGGATGAGTAATAAAAAAGTTATAGCTGAAGGCCTGTTTTTAATACTGACCCCTTCAGGTCCCTTATTTTTCGGATTTTTTCTCCTCAGACCTTTTCAGGTCTGCGCATTTAGTCCCTCATTACAAGTACAAAATATAAAAATATTCGCTTAAAAACTGTTTGAGAAAACGTTACATGCGTGAATTCAATTTAACATAGAAACTCCCATAGACAATTTTCATCGGCTCATAAAACCGGAAGTACTCGACACTATTCAACGAAACTTGGAATATATCTTAAATACGTCTTTTAACACAATATCTATCCTAATCATTTATTGAGCAAAGAGAGATAACTCTTGAAATTGAATTGTGATAAAGTTATCATTTTCAGACCCTTAAAACCCCTATAAGGAGTCAAAAAGTGCCCCCTCGGACCATATTTTTTAAATTGTACTCTTTATTCTGAACTTTAAACCGAAAAGATTTTGAAAATCGGATAAACAATTAAAAAAGTTACAGCTAAAGGACCGTTTTTAATATTGACCCCTTCAGATCCCTTATTTTTTAGAATTGTTTTCCCAGGACCTTTTCAGCTCTGCGCATTAGGTCCTTTATGACAAATACAAAATATAAAAATATTTGCTTAAAAATTGTTTGAGAAAACGTTACATGTGTGAATTCAATTTAGCATGGAAACTCCCATAGACAATTTTAATCGGCTCATAAAACCGGAAGTACTCAATACTATTCAATGAAACTTGGAATATATCTTAGTTACATCTATTTAAACAATACATATCCGTCCTACAACATTCCTTAGCTTTTCTGAGTTTTTTATTTTTTATCCCCCCTTTTCTCAAGTTTGAGGCCTAAAATCTCAAAACTGATAAGAGATAGAAACTCGCCGCCGGTGTACTTTTTAAACAACTCGACATGGTTGATCTAACTCTAAAATTACAACGAATTTCCTTTAAAAATAAAAACAATATATTGATTCATTTAATTTCTACTATTTTGCTTGTGTAAACCGGAAGTACCGGAACCAGAAGTCCAAAACCTTACATACTGGTGACATTTAAAAATGCTATAAGACTATTGTATAGTTATTTCTGAAATCCTTTCCGTTTTCAAAAAATCGCTGACGGAAAATCTGTCGAGAAAAAGAATAATAATAACTAGAACTTTTTTTGTCTTCAACAAAAAGTAAGGGCTTTTCGACAGCCCCATTATCCCTTTTTAATTAAATGTTAAAAAAAAATATATTCTGTAATTTATTTCCAAGTGTTTTAAACGCCTTGGTATCCCCAGTTGCTTAGATAGGAACTTCTTACAAGTAGTGCAATGTGAAAAGAAAGATAACTCCAGAACTTTACAGGTAGCTACACTTCTTATTTCCAGAGAAATATTTTGAAAAAATCATACTGAAGTAAGTATTCATTCCTCGGACACAAAATTTGGTATGCCTATAGTATTTATGCTCTACATTCTTACAGCAAAGCGAGATAACTCTTCTTAAAAAAATATTTGAAATCTAAACAAGTAATGATCTTTGGGCCTTCCAAACCACCATAAGGAGTCAAAAAGTGGCCCCTCGGACCATAATTTTAAGATTGTACTCTTTATTCCAAACAATAAACTGAAAAGATTTTTAAAATCAAAAGAGAAATAAAAAAGTTACAGCTAAAGGGCTGTTTTATACGTTGGCCCCTGCAGATCCCTTATTTTCTCGAATTGTCTACCCAAAAACTTTTCCGGTCTGCGCATTGTGTGTATCATTATACATCAGAAATATTGTAATGTTAACTTGTAAACTTTTTGAGAAAACGAACGACGCGTGATTTTTGTTTAACATTGAAACTCCCATAGACAATTTTTCATAGGCTCATAAAACCGGACGTACTTAATATATTTTATTGAAACTTGGAATATATCTTGAATACTTCTGTCTAAACAATGCCTAGGCGTCTTATAAAATTTCTAAGGTTTTTTGAATTTTTTTTCTTTTTCATCCCCCCTTTTCTCAAGTTTGAGCCGTAATATCTTAAAAACAGTAAGAGATAGAGAAATGGCTACGCTTATGATTTTGTACATCAAGACAAAATGCATCTAATTCTTAAACTTGAATGCTCTAACTATAAAAACAGTAAAGATATTGTGCTTCAATAAAATTTTAGTATTTCCCTTGTCAAAACCGGAAGTGCCGGAACCGGAAGTCTTAAACCTTACATACGCGTGCCATTTAAAATTGCTATAAGTGTATTACATTGTTGTTTTAATATGTCTTTCCGTTTTCAAAAAATCGCTGACGAAACTTTGTCGAGAATAATAAAAAATAATAAAACAGAACAAAAACAATAGGTCTTTTCGACCGAAAGTCGAAAAGCCCTAATAATAACTAGAACTTTTTTTGTCTTCAACAAAAAGTAAGGGCTTTTCGACAGCCCCATTATCCCTTTTTAATTAAATGTTCCAAAAAAAAATTATTCTCTTATTTATTTCCAAGTGTTCTAAACGCCTTGGTATCCCCAGTTGCTTAGATAGGAACTTACGAGTAGTTCAATGTGAAAAGAAAGATAACTCCAGAACTTTACAGGTAGCTTCACTTCGAATTTCCAGAGGAATATTTTCAAAAAATCATACTGAAGTAAGTATTCATTCCTCGGACACAAAACTTGGTATGCCTATAGTATTTATGCTCTACATTCTTACAGCAAAGCGAGATAACTCTTCTTAAAAAAAAATTGAAATCTAAACAAGTGATGATCTTTGGGCCTTCCAAACCCCTATAAGGAGTCAAAAAGTGGCCCCTCGGACCATAAATTTTATATTGTACTTTTAATTTTCAACAATAGACTGAAAAGTCTTTTAAAATCGCAAGAGAAATAAAAAAGTTACAGCTAAAGGGCTGTTTCGTACGTTGGCCCCTGCAGATCCCTAATTTTCTCGAATTGTGTACCCAAAAACTTTTCCGGTCTGCGCATTGTGTTTATCATTATACATCTGAAATATTGTAATGTTAACTTGTAAACTTTTTGAGAAAACGAACGACGCGTTATTTTAGTTTAACATTGAAACTCCCATAGACAATTTTTCATAGGCTCATAAAACCGGAAGTACCCAATATATTTTATTGAAACTTGGAATATATTTTGAATACTTCTATCTGTACAATGTCTTTGCGTCTTAAAAATTGTCTAAGGTTTTTGGAATTTTTTTTCTTTTTCATCCCCCCTTATCTCAAGTTTGAGCCCTAATATCTCAAAAACGGTAAGAGATAGAGAAATGGCTACGCTTATGATTTTGTACATCAAGACAAGATGCATCTAATTCTTAAATTTGAATGCTCTAACTATAAAAACAATAAAGATATTGTGCTTCAATAAAATTTTAGTATTTCCCTTGTCAAAACCGGAAGTGTCGGAACCGGAAGACCAAAACCTTACATACGCGTGCCATTTTAAATTGCTATAAGAGTATTGCATTGTTGTTTTAATATGTCTTTCCGTTTTCAAAAAATCGCTGACGAAACTTTGTCGAGAATAATAAAAAATAACTAGAACTTTTTTTGTCTTCAACAAAAAGTAAGGGCTTTTCGACAGCCCCATTATCCCTTTTCAATTAAATGTTCAAAAAAAATTATTTTCTAATTTATTTCAAAGTGTTCTTAACGCCTTGGTATCCCTAGTTGCTTAGATAGGAACTTATGAGTAGTGCAGTGTGAAAAGAAAGATAACTCCAGAATTTAACAAGTATCTACACTTGTAATTTTCAGAGGAATATTTTCAAAAAATCATATTGAAGTAAGTATTCCTTCCTCGGACACAAAACTTGGTATGCCTATAGTATTCATGCTCCACATTCTTACAGCAAAGCGAGATAACTCTTACTAAAAATCATTTTGAAATTTAAACAAATGATGATCTTTGGGCCTTCCTAATCCCTATAAGGACTCAAAACGTGGCCCCTTGGACAATAATTTTTAGATTATACTCTTCATTTTGAACAATAAACTGAAAAGATTTTTAAAATCGGAAAAGAAATAAAAAAGTTACAGCTAAAGGGCTGTTTTGTACGTTGGCCCTTGCAGATCCCTATTTTTTTTTAATTGTGTACCCAAAAACTTTTCCGGTCTGTGCATTGTGCGTACCATTATAAATCTGAAATATTGTAATGCTAACTTGTAAACTTTTTGAGAAAACGAACGACGCGTGATTTTGGTGTAACATTGAAACTCCCATAGACAATTTTTCATAGGCTCATAAAACCGGAAGTACTCAATATATTTTATTCAAACTTGGTATATATCTTGAATACTTCTATCTGAACAATGTGTCGGCATCTTATTAAATTCCTAAGGTTTGTTAAAAAAAAATTCTGTTTCATCCCCCCTTATCTCAAGTTTGAGCCCTAATATCTCAAAAACGGTAAGAGATACAGAAATGGCTACGCTTATGATTTTGTACATCATGACAAGATACATCTAATTCTTAAACTTGAATGCTCTAACTATAAATATAATAAAGATATTGTGCATCAATGAATTTTTAGTATTTTCCTTGTCAAAACCGGAAGTGCCGGAACCAGAAGTCCAAAACCTTACATACGCGTGTCACTCAGAGATGCTGTAAGACTATTGTATAATTGTTTCAAAATTCTTTCGCGTTTTCAAAAAATCGCTGACGGAAATTCTGTCGAGCATAAGAATAATAATAAGAAACAGAAGAATAACAATAGGTCTTTTCGACCGAAAGTCGAAAAGCCCTAATAAAACAGAACAAAAACAATAGGTCTTTTCGACCGAAAGTCGAAAAGCCCTAACTAGACCTATTTTTGTCTCCAACAAAAAGGAAGGGCTTTTCGACAGCCCTTAAAACCCCTTATTTAAATTTATCGTATTTTCTCCCATAGAGTCTGTATATTAAAAATCAGGAAAATATCATGAGCATATACCCACACGTTAACATTTAAGAAATTAAATGCCCAAAGAAAGACAACTTCAGAATTTTTTATCCAACTATATCGTTTGTTTCCTGAAATAAAAGTTCTTAAAATTCATATATAACAAAGTACTCATTTAAGATTCAAGAGTTTTGGTATGCCAAAAGCTCTTATGCTAATCATTCATTGAGCAAAGCGAGATAACTCTTGAATTTTAATTTTTTTGAATTGTGATAAAGTTATCATTTTCAGGCCCTTAAAACCCTTATAAGGAGTCAAAAAGTGCCCCCTCGGACCATATTTTTTAAATTGTACTCTTTATTCTGAACTATAAACCAAAAAGATTTTGAAAATCGGATAAAGAACAAAAAAGTTACAGCAACAGGACCGTTTTTAATATTGACCACTTCAGATCCCTTATTTTTTTGGATTTTTCTTCCAGGACCTTTTCTGGTCTGCACATTAGGTTCCTTATTGCAAAATCAAAATATAAAAATATTTGCTTGAAAACTGTTTGAGAAAACGTTACATGCGTGAATTCAATTTAACATGAAAACTCCCATAGACAATTTTCATCGGCTCATAAAACCGGAAGTACTCAATATTTTTCAATGAAACTTTAAATATACCTTAATTACTTCTATTTGAACAATATCCAAACGTCTTATAACATTTCTAAGCTTTTCGTAGTTTTTTGTTTTTTCATCCCCCCTTTTCTCAAGTTTGAGGCCTAAAATCTCAAAACTGATAAGACATAGAAACTCGCCACCACTTTACTTTTTAAACAACCCGACATGGTTGATCTAACTCTAAAATTACAACGAAATTCCTCAAGAAATAAAAACAATATATTGATTCATTTATTTTCTACTATTTTCCTTGTGTAAACCGGAAGTACCGGAACCGGAAGTCCAAAACCTTACATACTGGTGACATTAAAAAATGCTATAAGACTATTGCACAGTGATTTCTGAAATCCTTTCCGTTTTCAAAAAATCGCTGACGGAAAATCTGTCGAGAAAAAGAATAATAATAATAATAATAAAACATCAGAATAACAATAGGTCTTTTCGACCGAAAGTCGAAAAGCCCTAACTAGAACTTTTTTTTGTCTTCAACAAAAAGTAAGGGCTTTTCGACAGCCCCATTATCCCTTTTTAATTAAATGTTCAAAAAAAAATTAGTCTCTAAGTTTTTTCCAAGTGTTCTAAACGCCTTGGTATCCCTAGTTGCTTGGATATGATCTTATAAGTAGTGCAATGTGAAAAGAAAGATAACTCCAGAATTTTACAGGTAGCTACACTTCTAATATCCAGAGGAATATTTTCAAAAAATCATTTTGAAGTAAGTATTTATTCCTCGGACACAAAACTTGGTATGCCTATAGTATGTATGCTCTTCCTTCTTACAACAAAGCGAGATAACTCTTACTAAAAAAAAATTTGAAATTTAAACATGTGATGATCTTTGGGCTTTCCAAACCCCTATAAGGAGTCAAAAAGTGGCCCCTCGGAGCATAATTTTAAGATGGTACTCTTTATTCTGAACAATAAACTGAAAAGATTTTGGAAATTAGATGAAAGGTAAAAAAGTTACAGCTAAAGGGCTGTTTTGAACGTTGGCCCCTGCAGATCCCTTATTCTTTCGAATTGTCTACCCAAAAACTTTTCCGGTCTGCGCATTGATTGTGTCATTATTAGAAAAAAATGTTGTAATAATTACCCAAAAACTTTTTGAGAAAACGTGACACGCGTGATTTTAGTTTAACATTGAAACTCCCATAGACAATTTTTCATAGGCTCATAAAACCGGAAGTACTGAATATTTTTTATTCAAACTTGGAATATATGTTAAATAGTTGTATCTGAACAATGTTTTGGCGTCTTATAAAATTTGAAGGTTATTTGAATTTTTTGGGTTTTACATCCCCCCTTTTCTCAAGTTCGAGCCTTAATATCTCAAAAATGGTAAGAGATAGAGGAATGTCTACGCTTACAATTTTGTACAGCTGGACAAGATGCATCTAATTCTTAAATTTGAATGCTCTAACTCAAAAAATAATAAAGATATTCTGTTTCAATGAATTTTTAGTATTTCCCTTGTCAAAACCGGAAGTGCCGGAACCGGAAGTCCAAAACCTTACATACGCGTGTCATATAAAGGTGCTATAAGATTATAGCATACTTGTTTTAATATGTTTTTCCGTTTTTAAAAAATCGCTGACGAAACTTTGTCGAGAATAAGAATAATAATAAACAGAAGAATAACAATAGGTCTTTTCGACCGAAAGTCGAAAAGCCCTAATAAAACATCAGAATAACAATAGGTCTTTTCGACCGAAAGTCGAAAAGCCCTAATAATAATAATAATAAAACATCAGAATAACAATAGGTCTTTTCGACCGAAAGTCGAAAAGCCCTTATAAACATCAGAATAACAATAGGTCTTTTCGACCGAAAGTCGAAAAGCCCTAACTAGACCTATTTTTGTCTCCAACAAAAAGGAAGGGCTTTTCGACAGCCCTTAAAACCCCTTATTTAAATGTATCATGTTTTCTCCCATGGAATCTGTATATTAAAAATTAGGAAAATATCATGAGCATATACCCACACGTTAACATTTAAGAAATTAAATGCCCAAAGAAAGACAACTTCAGAATTTTTATATCCAACTATATCGTTTGTTTCCTGATATAAAAGTTCTAAAAATTCATAAATAAGAAAGTACTCATTTAAGATTCAAGAGTTTTGGTATGCCAAAAGCTCTAATGCTAATCATTCATTAAGCAAAGCGAGATAACTCTTGAATTTTAATTTTTTTGAATTGCGATAAAGTTATCATTTTCAGGCCCTTAAAACCCTTATAAGGAGTCAAAAAGTGCCACCTCGGACCATATTTTTTAAACTGTACTCTTTATTCTAAACTATAAACCAAAAAGATTTTGAAAATCGGATAAAGAACAAAAAAGTTACAGCAACAGGACCGTTTTTGATATTGACCCCTTCAGGTCCCTTATTTTTAAGAATTTTTTTCCCAGGACCTTTTCCGGTCTGCACATTAGGTTCCTTATTGCAAATACAAAATATAAAAATATTTGCTTGAAAACTGTTTGAGAAAACGTTACATGCGTGAATTCAATTTAACATGGAAACTGCCATGGACAATATTCATCGGCTCATAAAACCGGAAGTACTCAATACTTTTCAATGAAACTTGAAATATACCTTAATTACTTCTATTTGAACAATATCTATACGTCTTATAGCATTCCTAAGCTTTTCGTAGATTTTTGTTTTTTCATCCCCCCTTTTCTCAAGTTTGAGGCCTAAAATCTCAAAACTGATAAGAGATAGAAACTCGCCGCCAGTGTACTTTTTAAACAACTCGACATGGTTGATCTAACTCTAAAATTACAACGAATTTCCTTTAAAAATAAAAACAATATATTGATTCATTTAATTTCTAGTATTTTGCTTGTGTAAACCGGAAGTACCGGAACCGGAAATCCAAAACCTTACATACTGGTGACATTTAAAAATGCTATAAGACTATAGCATAGTTATTTCTGAAATCCTTTCCGTTTTTAAAAAACCGCTGACGGAAAATCTGTCGAGAAAAAGAATAATAACTAGAACTTTTTTTGTCTTCAACAAAAAGTAAGGGCTTTTCGAGAGCCCTATTATCCCTTTTTAATTAAATGTTCAAAAAAAAATTATTCTCTAAGTTTATTTCCAAGTGTTCTAAACGCCTTGGTATCCCCAGTTGCTTGGATATGATCTTATGAGTAGCGCAATGTGAAAAGAAAGATAACTCCAGAATTTTACAGGTAGCTACACTTCTAATTTCCAGAGGAATATTTTCAAAAAATCATTGTGAAGTAAGTATTCATTCCTCGGACACAAAACTTGGTATGCCTATAGTATGTATGCTTTACATTCTAACAACAAAGCGAGATAACTCTTACTAAAAAAAATTTGAAATTTCAACAACTGATGATCTTTGGGCTTTCAAAACCCCTATAAGGAGTCAAAAAGTGGCCCCTCGGACCATAATTTTAAGATTGTACTCTTTATTCTAAACAATAAACTGAAAAGATTTTGGAAATTAGATGAAAGGTAAAAAAGTTACAGCTAAAGGGCTGTTTTGAACGTTGGCCCCTGCAGATCCCTTATTCTTTCGAATTGTCTACCCAAAAACTTTTCCGGTCTGCGCATTGATTGTGTCATTATTAAAAAAAAATGTTGTAATAATTACTTCAAAACTTTTTGAGAAAACGTGACACGCGTGATTTTAGTTTAACATTGAAACTCCCATAGACAATTTTTCATAGGCTCATAAAACCGGAAGTACTCAATATCTTTTATTCAAACTTGGAATATATGTTTAATAGTTCTATCTGAACAATGTTTTGGCGTCTTATAAAAATTTGAAGGGTTTTTGAAATTTTTTTGGCTTTACATCCCCCCTTTTCTCAAGTTCGAGCCTTAATATCTCAAAAATGGTAAGAGATAGAGGAATGCCCACGCTTACGATTTTGTACAACTGGACAAGATGCATCTAATTCTTAAATTTGAATGCTCTAACTCAAAAAATAATAAAGATATTATGTTTCAATGAATTTTTAGTATTTCCCTTCTCAAAACCGGAAGTGCCGGAACCGGAAGTCCAAAACCTTACATACGCGTGTCATATAAAGGTGCTATAAGATTATAGCATTCGTGTTTTAATATGTTTTTCCGTTTTCAAAAAATCGCTGACGAAACTTTGTCGAGTATAAGAATAATAATAAACAGAAGAATAACAATAGGTCTTTTCGACCGAAAGTCGAAAAGCCCTAACTAGACCTATTTTTGTCTCCAACAAAAAGGAAGGGCTTTTCGACAGCCCTTAAAACCCCTTATTCAAATTCATCATATTATTCTCTCAGAATCTGTATATTAAAAATTAGGAAAATATAATGAGCATATACCCACACGTTAACATTTAAGAAATTAAATGCCCAAAGAAAGACAACTTCAGAATTTTTTTATCCAACTATATCGTTTGTTTACTGAAATAAAAGTTCTAAAATTCATATATAAGAGAGTACTCATTTAAGATTCAAGAGTTTTGGTATGCCAAAACATCTAATGCTAATCATTCATTGAGCAAAGCGAGATAACTCTTGAATTTTATTTTTTTTTGAAATGTGATAAAGTTATCATTTTCAGGCCCTTAAAATCCCTATAAGGAGTCAAAAAGTGGCCCCTTGTACCATAATTTTTGAATTGTTCTCTTTATTTTAAAATAATAACTGAAAAGAGTTTGAAAATTGGATGAGTAATAAAAAAGTTATAGCTAAAGGGCTGTTTTTAATACTGACCCCTTCAGGTCCCTTATTTTTCGGAATTTTTTTCCTCAGACCTTTTCCGGTCTGCGTATTTAGTCCCTAATTACAAGTACAAAATATAACAATATTTGCTTAAAAACTGTTTGAAAAAACGTTACATGCGTGAATTCAATTTAACATAGAAACTCCCATAGACAATTTTCATCGGCTCATAAAACCGGAAGTACTCAATATTATTCAATGAAACTTGGAATATATCTTAATTACGTCTATCTAAACAATATCTATCCTAATCATTTATTGAGCTAAGCGAGATAACTCTTAAAATTGAATTGTGATAAAGTTATCATATTTAGACCCTTAAAACCCCTATAAGGAGTCAAAAAGTGCCCCCTCGGACCATATTTTTTAAATTGTACTCTTTATTCTGAACTATAAACCGAAAAAATTTTGAAAATCGGATAAACAATAAAAAAGTTACAGCTAAAGGGCCGTTTTTAATATTGACCCCTTCAGATCCCTTTTTTTAAAGAATTTTTTTCCCATGACCTTTTTCGGTCTGCGCATTAGGTTCCTTATTACAAATACAAAATATAAAATTATTTGCTTGAAAACTGTTTGAGAAAACGTTACATGCGTGAATTCAATTTAACATAGAAACTCCCATAGACAATTTTCATCGGCTCATAAAACCGGAAGTACTGAATACTTTTCAATGAAACTTGAAATATACCTTAATTACTTCTATTTGAACAAAATCTAAACCGTCTAAGAACATTCTTAAGCTTTTCTGAGTTTTTTATTTTTTCATCCCCCCTTTTTTCAAGTTTGAGGCCTAAAATCTCAAAACTGATAAGAGATAGAAACTCGCTGCAACTTTACTTTTTAAACAACTCGACATGGTTGATCTAACTGTAAAATTACAACGAATTTCCTTTAAATATAAAAACAATATATTGATTCATTTAATTTCTACTAATTTGCTTGTGTAAACCGGAGGTACCGGAACCGGAAATCCAAAACCTTACATACTGGTCACATTTAGAAATGCTATAAGACTATTATATAGTTATTTCTGAAATCCTTTCCGTTTTCAAAAAATCGCTGACGGAAATTCTGTCGAGAAAAAGAAAAATAACTAGACCTATTTTTGTCTCCAACAAAAAGGAAGGGCTTTTCGACAGCCCTTAAAACCCCTTAATTAAATTTATCGTATTTTCTCTCATTGAATCTGTATATAAAAAATTAGGAAGATATCATGAGCATAGACCCACACGTTAACATTTAAGAAATTAAATGCCCAAAGAAAGACAACTTCAGAATTTTTTATCCAACTATATCGTTTGTTTCCTGAAATAAAAGTTCTAAAAATTCATATATAACAAAGTACTCATTTAAGATTCAACAGATTTGGTATGCCAAAAGCTCTAATGCTAATCATTCATTGAGCAAAGCGAGATAACTCTTGAAATTTAATTTTTTTTAAAAGGGATAAAGTTGTCATTTTCAGGCCCTTAAAACCCCTATAAGGAGTCAAAAAGTGGCCCTTTGGACCATAATTTTTAAATTGTACTCTTTATTCTAAACTAATAACTGAAAAGAGTTTGAAAATTTGATAAGTAATAAAAAAGTTATAGCTAAAGGGCTGTTTTTAATACTGACCCCTTCAGGTCCCTTATTTTTCGGAATTTTTTTCCTCAGACATTTTCCAGTCTGCGCATTTAGTCCCTCATTACAAGTACAAAATATAAAAATATTTGCTTAAAAACTGTTTGAGAAAACGTTACATGCATGAATTCAATTTAACATAGAAACTCCCATAGACAATTTTTATCGGCCCATAAAACCGGAAGTACTCGATACCATCCAATGAAACTTTGAATATATCTTAATTACGTCTATTTAAACAATATCTATCCTAATCATTTATTGAGCAAAGCGAGATAACTCTTGAAATTGAATTGTGATAAAGTTATCAGTTTCAGACCCTTAAAACCCCTATAAGGAGTCAAAAAGTGCCCCCTCGGACCATATTTTTTGAATTGTACTCTTTATAATTAACTATAAACCGAAAAGATTTTGAAAATCGGATAAACAATAAAAAAGTTACAGCTGAAGAGCCGTTTTTAATATTGACCCCTTGAGCTCCCTTATTTTTCGGATTTTTTTTCCCAAGACCTTTTCCGGTCTGCGCATAAGGTCCCTAATTGCAAATACAAAATATAAAAATATTTGCTTGAAAACTGTTTGAGAACACGTTACATGCGTGAATTCAATTTAACATAGAAACTCCCATAGACAATTTTCATCGGCTTATAAAACCGGAAGTACTCATTACTATTCAATGAAACTTGGAATATATCTTAATAACATCTATTTAAACAATATATATCCGTCTTAGGACATTCCTAAGCTTTTCTGAGTTTTTTATTTTTTCATCCCCCCTTTTCTCAAGTTTGAGGCCTAAAATCTCAAAACTGATAAGAGATAGAAACTCGCCGCCGCTTTACTTTTTAAACAACTCGACATGGTTGATCTAACTCTAAAATTACAACGAATTTCCTTTAAAAATAAAAACAATATATTGATTCATTTAATTTCTACTATTTTGCTTGTGTAAACCGGATGTACCGGAACCGGAAGTCCAAAACCTTACATACTGGTGACATTTAAAAATGCTATAAGACTATTGCATAGTTATTTCTGAAATCCTTTCCGTTTTAAAAAAATCGATGACGGAAATTCTGTCGAGAAAAAGAATAATAATAACTAGACCTATTTTTGTCTCCAACAAAAAGGAAGGGCTTTTCGACAGCCCTTAAAACCCCTTAATTAAATTTATCATATTTTCTCTCAGAATCTGTATATTAAAAATTAGGAAAATATCATGAGCATACACCCACACGTTAGCATTTCAGAAATTAAATGCCCAAAGAAAGACAACTTCAGAATTTTTTATCCAACTATATCGTTTGTTTCCTGAAATACAAGTTCTAAAAATTCATATATAACAAAGTACTCATTTAAGATTAAAGAGTTTTGGTATGCCAAAAGCTCTAATGCTAATCATTCATTGAGCAAAGCGAGATAACTCTTGAATTTTAATTTTTTGGAATGTGATAAAGTTATCATTTTCAGACCCTTAAAACCCCTATAAGGAGTCAAAAAGTGCCCCCTCGTACCATATTTTTAAAATTGTACTCTTTATTCCAAACTATAAACCGAAAAGATTTTGAAAATCGGATAAACAATAAAAAAGTTACAGCTAAAGGGCCGTTTTTGATATTGACCCCTTTAGATCCCTTATCTTTTAGAACTTTTTTCCCAGGACCTTTTCCGGTCTGCGCATTAGGTCCCCTATTTCAAATACAAAATATAAAAATATTTGCTTGAAAACTGTTTGAGAAAACGTTACATGCGTGAATTCAATTTAACATAGAAACTCCCATAGACAATTTTCATCGGCTCATAAAACCGGAAGTACTCAATACTACTCAATGAAACTTGGAATATATCTTAATTACATCTATATAAACAATACATATCCGTCCTACAACATTCCTTAGCTTTTCTGAGTTTTTTATTTTTTATCCCCCCTTTTCTCAAGTTTGAGGCCTAAAATCTCAAAACTGATAAGAGATAGAAACTCGCCGCCAGTGTACTTTTTAAACAACTCGACATGGTTGATCTAACTCTAAAATTACAACGAATTTCCTTTAAAAATAAAAACAATATATTGATTCATTTAATTTCTAGTATTTTGCTTGTGTAAACCGGAAGTACCGGAACCGGAAATCGAAAACCTTACATACTGGTGACATTTAAAAATGCTATAAGACTATTGTATAGTTATTTCTAAAATCCTTTTCGTTTTCAAAAAATCGCTGACGGAAAATCTGTCGAGAAAAAGAATAATAATAACTAGAACTTTTTTTGTCTTCAACAAAAAGTAAGGGCTTTTCGACAGCCCCAGTTTCCCTTTTTTATTTAAAGTGTCAAACAAAAAATATCTCTAATCTATTTGCAAATTTTCTAATCGCCTCGGTATAACCAGGTTCTTAGATAGGAGTTTATGAGTACTGCAGTGTGAAAAGAAAGATAACTCCAGAATTTAACAAGTAGCTACACCTGTAATTTTCAGAAGAATATTTTCAAAAAATCATTCCAAAGTAAGTATTCATTCCTTGAACGCAAAACTTGGTATGCTAAGAGTATTTGTACTCTACATTCTTAGAGCAAAGCGAGATAACTCTTCCAAGAAATAATTTTGAAATTTAAACAAGTTGTGATCTTTATGTCCTTCAAACCCCTAAAAGGAGTCAAAAAGTGGCCCCTCGGACCATAATTTTTAAATTGTACTCTTTATTCTAAACTATTAACCGAAAAGATTTTGAAAATCGGATGAATAATAAAAAAGATACAGCTAAAGGGCTGTTTTTAATACTGACCCCGACAGATCCCTTATTTTTCAGACGTTTTTTTCCAGGACCTTTTCCGGTCTGCGCATCAGGTCCCTTATTGCAAATATTAAATATAAAAATATTTGCATGATAACTGTTTGAGAGAACGTTACACGCGTGAATTCAATTTAACATAGAAACTCCCATAGACAATTTTCATCGGCTCATAAAACAGGAAGTACTCAATACTATTCAATGAAACTTGGAATATATGTTAATTACTTCTATCATAATAATATTCAGGCGTCAAATAAATTTTTTAAGGTCATTTGAATTTTTTTGTTTTTTCATCCCCCCTTTTCTAAAGTTTAGGACTTAATATCTCAAAAACAGTAAGAGATAGAAAGTTGTCTACGCTTACAATTTTGTTTAGCTATTTATGATAAAGGTAAATCTAAAATTTGAATGCTCTCCTTTAAAAAATAAACAAAGAATTGAGTTTCAAACAATTTTTGCAATTTTCCTTGTAAAAACCGGAAGTACCGGAACCGGAACTTCAAAACCTTGTATTTCATAGACTGATACATTTGCTGTAAGACCAATTTATACTTGTATCAATATTTTTTCCAGTTTTCAAAAAATCGCTGACAGAAATTTGTCTTAAAATAATAATAATAAAAAAAGACAAAAACAATAGGTCTTTTCGACCGAAAGTCGAAAAGCCCTAATAATAATAAAACATCAGAATAACAATAGGTCTTTTCGACCGAAAGTCGAAAAGCCCTAATAATAACTAGAACTTTTTTTGTCTTCAACAAAAAGTAAGGGCTTTTCGACAGCCCTATTATCCCTTTTAAATTAAATGTTAAAAAAAAAAAATTATTCTCTAAGTTTTTTCCAAGTATTCTAAACGCCTTGGTATCCCCAGTTGCTTGGATATGATCTTATGAGTAGTGCAATGTGAAAAGAAAGATAACTCCAGAATTTTACAGGTAGCTACACTTCTAATTTCCAGAGGAATATTTTCAAAAAATCATTGTGAAGTAAGTATTCATTCCTCGGACACAAAACTTGGTATGCCTACAGTATGTATGCTCTACATTCTTACAACAAAGCGAAAAAACTCTTACTAAAAAAAATTTTGAAATTTCAACAACTGATGATCTTTGGGCTTTCAAAACCCCTATAAGGAGTCAAAAAGTGGCCCCTCGGAGCATAATTTTAAGATTGTACTCTTTATTCTTAACAATAAACTGAAAAGATTTTGGAAATTAGATGAAAGGTAAAAAAGTTACAGCTAAAGGGCTGTTTTGAACGATGGCCCCTGCAGATCCCTTATTTTTTCGAATTGTCTACCCAAAAACTTTTCCGGTCTGCGCATTGGTTGTGTCATTATTAAAAAAAAATGTTGTAATAATTACTCCAAAACTTTTTGAGAAAACGTGACACGCGTGATTTTAGTTTAACATTGAAACTCCCATAGACAATTTTTCATAGGCTCATAAAACCGGAAGTACTCAATATCTTTTATTCAAACTTGGAATATATGTTTAATAGTTCTATCTGAACAATGTTTTGGCGTCTTATAAAAATTTGAAGGGTTTTTGAAATTTTTTTGGCTTTACATCCCCCCTTTTCTCAAGTTCGAGCCTTAATATCTCAAAAATGGTAAGAGATAGAGGAATGCCCACGCTTACGATTTTGTACAACTGGACAAGATGCATCTAATTCTTAAATTTGAATGCTCTAACTCAAAAAATAATAAAGATATTATGTTTCAATGAATTTTTAGTATTTCCTTTCTCAAAACCGGAAGTGCCGGAACGGGAAGTCCAAAACCTTACATACGCGTGTCATATAAAGGTGCTTTAAGATTATAGCATTCGTGTTTTAATATGTTTTTCCGTTTTCAAAAAATCGCTGACGAAACTTTGTCGAGTATAAGAATAACTAGACCTATTTTTGTCTCCAACAAAAAGGAAGGGCTTTTCGACAGCCCTTAAAACCCCTTAATTAAATTTATCGTATTTTCTCTCATTGAATCTGTATATAAAAAATTAGGAAGATATCATGAGCATATACCCACACGTTAACATTTAAGAAATTAAATGCCCAAAGAAAGACAACTTCAGAATTTTTTATCCAACTATATCGTTTGTTTCCTGAAATAAAAGTTCTAAAAATTCATATATAACAAAGTACTCATTTAAGATTCAACAGATTTGGTATGCCAAAAGCTCTAATGCTAATCATTCATTGAGCAAAGCGAGATAACTCTTGAAATTTAATTTTTTTTAAAAGGGATAAAGTTGTCATTTTCAGGCCCTTAAAACCCCTATAAGGAGTCAAAAAGTGGCCGTTTGGACCATAATTTTTAAATTGTACTCTTTATTCTAAACTAATAACTGAAAAGAGTTTGAAAATTGGATGAGTAATAAAAAAGTTATAGCTAAAGGGCTGTTTTTAATACTGACCCCTTCAGGTCCCTTATTTTTCGGAATTTTTTTCCTCAGACATTTTCCAGTCTGCGCATTTAGTCCCTCATTACAAGTACAAAATATAAAAATATTTGCTTAAAAACTGTTTGAGAAAACGTTACATGCATGAATTCAATTTAACATAGAAACTCCCATAGACAATTTTTATCGGCCCATAAAACCGGAAGTACTCGATACCATCCAATGAAACTTTGAATATATCTTAATTACGTCTATTTAAACAATATCTATCCTAATCATTTATTGAGCAAAGCGAGATAACTCTTGAAATTGAATTGTGATAAAGTTATCAGTTTCAGACCCTTAAAACCCCTATAAGGAGTCAAAAAGTGCCCCCTCGGACCATATTTTTTGAATTGTACTCTTTATAATTAACTATAAACCGAAAAGATTTTGAAAATCGGATAAACAATAAAAAAGTTACAGCTGAAGAGCCGTTTTTAATATTGACCCCTTGAGCTCCCTTATTTTTCGGATTTTTTTTCCCAAGACCTTTTCCGGTCTGCGCATAAGGTCCCTAATTGCAAATACAAAATATAAAAATATTTGCTTGAAAACTGTTTGAGAACACGTTACATGCGTGAATTCAATTTAACATAGAAACTCCCATAGACAATTTTCATCGGCTTATAAAACCGGAAGTACTCATTACTATTCAATGAAACTTGGAATATATCTTAATAACATCTATTTAAACAATATATATCCGTCTTAGGACATTCCTAAGCTTTTCTGAGTTTTTTATTTTTTCATCCCCCCTTTTCTCAAGTTTGAGGCCTAAAATCTCAAAACTGATAAGAGATAGAAACTCGCCGCCGCTTTACTTTTTAAACAACTCGACATGGTTGATCTAACTCTAAAATTACAACGAATTTCCTTTAAAAATAAAAACAATATATTGATTCATTTAATTTCTACTATTTTGCTTGTGTAAACCGGATGTACCGGAACCGGAAGTCCAAAACCTTACATACTGGTGACATTTAAAAATGCTATAAGACTATTGTATAGTTATTTCTGAAATCCTTTCCGTTTTAAAGAAATCGATGACGGAAATTCTGTCGAGAAAAAGAATAATAATAATAATAATAATAATAATAATAATAAAACAACAGAATAACAATAGGTCTTTTCGACCGAAAGTCGAAAAGCCCTAATAATAAAACATCAGAATAACAATAGGTCTTTTCGACCGAAAGTCGAAAAGCCCTAATAATAATAATAAAACAACAGAATAACAATAGGTCTTTTCGACCGAAAGTCGAAAAGCCCTAATAATAAACAGAAGAATAACAATAGGTCTTTTCGACCGAAAGTCGAAAAGCCCTAACTAGATCATTTTTTGTCTTCAACAAAAAGTAAGGGCTTTTCGACAGCCCCATTATCCCTTTTTAATTAAATGTTAAAAAAAAAATTATTCTCTAATTTATTTCCATGTGTTCTAAACGCCCTGGTATCCCCAGTTTCTTACATAGGAACTTATGAGTAATGCAGTGTGAAAAGAAAGATTACTCCAGAACTTTACAGGCATCTACATTTCTAATTTCCAGAGGAATATTTTCAAAAAATCATATTGAAGTAAGTATTCATTCCTCGGACACAAAACTTGGTATGCCCATAGTATTTATGTTCTACTTTTTTACAGCAAAGCGAGATAACTCTAACTTTATAAAATTTTGAAATTTGAGAAGGTTATTATCTTTAAGCCTTCTAAACCCCTTACAAGGGGTCAAAAAGTGGCCCCTCGGACCATAATTTTTAAATTGCACTCTTTATTCTAAACAATAAACTGAAAAGATTTTTAAAATCGGATGAAAGGTGAAAAAGTTACAGCTAAAGGGCTGTTTTGAACGTTGGTCCCTACATATCCCTAATTTTTTCGAATTATCTACCCAAAACTTTTTCCGGTCTTCGGATTGCGTGTGCCATTGTACAGATGAAATACTGTATCATTGACTTGAAAACTTTTTGAGAAAACGAATGACGCGTGATTTTAGTTTAACACTGAAATTCCCATAGACGATTTTCACAGACCTATAAAACCGGAAGTAGTCAATATATTTTCACAAAACTCGGAATGTATGTTAATAACTTCCATATTAATAATATTCAGGCCTCATATAAACTTTTAAACGTCATTTGAATTTTTTTGTTTTTTCATCCCCCCTTTTTAAAAGTTTAGAGCTTTATATCTAAAAAACGGTAAAATATAGGAGGTTGTCTACGCTTACAATTTTGTACAACTATTTATGATAAAGGTAATTCTAGAATTTGAATGCTCTAAAATGATAAATAAACAAAGTGTTGAGTTTTAATCAATTTTTGCAATTTTCATTGTAAAAACCGGAAGTACCGGAACCGGAAATCTGAAACCTTACATTTCATAGAGTGATAAATTTGCTATAAGACCGTTGCAAAATTGTATCAATATATCTTCCAGTTTTCAAAAAATCGCTGACAGAAATCTGTCGAGAAAAATAATAATAATAACTAGAACTTTTTTTGTCTTCAACAAAAAGTAAGGGCTTTTCGACAGCCCCATTATCCCTTTTTAATTAAATGTTAAAAAAAAAATTATTCTCTAATTTATTTCCATGTGTTCTAAACGCCCTGGTATCCCCAGTTTCTTACATAGGAACTTATGAGTAATGCAGTGTGAAAAGAAAGATTACTCCAGAACTTTACAGGCATCTACATTTCTAATTTCCAGAGGAATATTTTCAAAAAATCATATTGAAGTAAGTATTCATTCCTCGGACACAAAACTTGGTATGCCCATAGTATTTATGTTCTACTTTTTTACAGCAAAGCGAGATAACTCTAACTTTATAAAATTTTGAAATTTGAGAAGGTTATTATCTTTAAGCCTTCTAAACCCCTTACAAGGGGTCAAAAAGTGGCCCCTCGGACCATAATTTTTAAATTGCACTCTTTATTCTAAACAATAAACTGAAAAGATTTTTAAAATCGGATGAAAGGTGAAAAAGTTACAGCTAAAGGGCTGTTTTGAACGTTGGTCCCTACATATCCCTAATTTTTTCGAATTATCTACCCAAAACTTTTTCCGGTCTTCGGATTGCGTGTGCCATTGTACAGATGAAATACTGTATCATTGACTTGAAAACTTTTTGAGAAAACGAATGACGCGTGATTTTAGTTTAACACTGAAATTCCCATAGACGATTTTCACAGACCTATAAAACCGGAAGTAGTCAATATATTTTCACAAAACTCGGAATGTATGTTAATAACTTCCATATTAATAATATTCAGGCCTCATATAAACTTTTAAACGTCATTTGAATTTTTTTGTTTTTTCATCCCCCCTTTTTAAAAGTTTAGAGCTTTATATCTAAAAAACGGTAAAATATAGGAGGTTGTCTACGCTTACAATTTTGTACAACTATTTATGATAAAGGTAATTCTAGAATTTGAATGCTCTAAAATGATAAATAAACAAAGTGTTGAGTTTTAATCAATTTTTGCAATTTTCATTGTAAAAACCGGAAGTACCGGAACCGGAAATCTGAAACCTTACATTTCATAGAGTGATAAATTTGCTATAAGACCGTTGCAAAATTGTATCAATATATCTTCCAGTTTTCAAAAAATCGCTGACAGAAATCTGTCGAGAAAAATAATAATAATAACTAGAACTTTTTTTGTCTTCAACAAAAAGTAAGGGCTTTTCGACAGCCCCATTATCCCTTTTTAATTAAATGTTCAAAAAAATTATTCTCTAAATTATTTCCAAGTGTTCTAAACGCCTTGGTATCCCCAGTTGCTTAGATAGGAACTTATGAGTAGTGCAATGTGAAAAGAAAGATAACTCCAGAACTTTACAGGTGGCTATATTTCTAATTTCCAGAAAAATATTTTCAAAAAATCATTCCAAAGTAAGTATTCATTCCTGGGACACTAAATTTTATATGCCTACAGTATCAATGCTGTTTTTTCATACAGCAAAGCGAGATAACTCTTTCTAAAAAAAATTTTGAAACTTAAAAAAGTTCTGATCTTTAGGTCTTTCAAACCCCTATAAGGAGTCAAAAAGTGGCCCCTCGGACCATAATTGTTAAATTGTACTCTTTAATCTGAACTATTAACCGAAAAGATTTTGAAAATCGGATGAATAATAAAAAAGATACAGCTAAAGGGCTGTTTTTAATACTGACCCCTACAGATCCCTTATTTTTCAGAAGTTCTTTTCTAAGATCTTTTCCGGTCTGCGCATTAGGTCCCTTATTGCAAATATCAAATATAAAAATATTTGCTTGATAACTGTTTGAGAAAACGTTACACGCGTGAATTCAATTTAACATAGAAACTCCCGTTGACAATTTTCATCGACTCATAAAACCGGAAGTACTCAATACTTTTCAATGAAACTTTGACAATATATTAATTACTTCTATCCTATTTATATTCAGGCGTCAAATAATTTTTTAATGGTCATTTGAATTTTTTTTGTTTTTTCATCCCCCCTTTTCTAAAATTTAGGACTTAATATCTCAAAAACGGTAAGAGATAGAAAGTTGTCTACGCTTACAATTTTGTACAACTATTTATGATAAAGGTAATTCTAAAATTTGAGTGCTCTACATTAAAGAATAAACAAAGAATTGAATTTCAAACATTTTTTGCAATTTTCCTTGCAAAAACCGGAAGTACCAGAACCGGAAACTCAAAATAGGACATTTCATAGATTGATACATTTGCTGTAAGACCAATGTATACTAGTATCAATATTCCTTCCAGTTTTCAAAAAATCGCTGACAGAAATCTGTCGAGAAAAATAATAATAAAAAAAGACAAAAACAATAGGTCTTTTCGACCGAAAGTCGAAAAGCCCTAATAATAATAATAAAAAAAGACAAAAACAATAGGTCTTTTCGACCGAAAGTCGAAAAGCCCTAATAACTAGAACTTTTTTTGTCTTCAACAAAAAGTAAGGGCTTTTCGACAGCCCCATTATCCCTTTTTAATTAAATGTTAAAAAAAAAAATATTCTCTAAGTTTTTTCCAAGTGTTCTAAACCCCCAGTTGCTTGGATATGATCTTATGAGTAGTGCAATGTGAAAAGAAAGATAACTCCAGAATTTTACAGGTAGCTACACTTCTAATTTCCAGAGGAAAATTTTCAAAAAATCATTTTGAAGTAAGTATTCATTCCTCGGACACAAAACTTGGTATGCCTATAGTATGTATGCTCTACATTCTTACAACAAAGCGAGATAACTCTTACTAAAAAAAAATTTGAAATTTCAACAAGTGATGATCTTTGGGCTTTCAAAACCCCTATAAGGAGTCAAAAAGTGGCCCCTCGGAGCATAATTTTAAGATTGCACTCCTTATTCTGAACAATAAACTGAAAATATTTTGGAAATTGATTGGAAGGTAAAAAAGTTACAGCTAAAGGGCTGTTTTGAACGTTGGCCCCTGCAGATCCCTTATTCTTTCGAATTGTCTACCCAGAAACTTTTCCGGTCTGCGCATTGGTTGTGTCATTATTAAAAAAAAATGTTGTAATAATTACTCCAAAACTTTTTGAGAAAACGTGACACGCGTGATTTTAGTTTAACATTGAAACTCCCATAGACAATTTTTCATAGGCTCATAAAACCGGAAGTACTCAATATCTTTTATTCAAACTTGGAATATATGTTAAATAGTTCTATCTAAACAATGTTTTGGCGTCTTATAAAAATTTGAAGAGTTTTTGAAATTTTTTTGGTTTTACATCCCCCCTTTTCTCAAGTTCGAGCCTTAATATCTCAAAAATGGTAAGAGATAGAGGAATGCTTACGCTTACGATTTTGTACAACTGGACAAGATGCATCTAATTCTAAAATTTGAATGCTCTAACTCAAAAAATAATAAAGATATTATGTTTCAAAATATTTTTAGTATTTTCCTTCTCAAAACCGGAAGTGCCGGAACCGGAGGTCCAAAACCTTACATACGCGTGTCATAAAAAGGTGCTATTAGATTATAGCATTCGTGTTTTAATATGTTTTTCCGTTTTCAAAAAATCGCTGACGAAACTTTGTCGAGAATAAGAATAATAATAAACAGAAGAATAACAATAGGTCTTTTCGACCGAAAGTCGAAAAGCCCTAATAATAATAATAAAACAACAGAATAACAATAGGTCTTTTCGACCGAAAGTCGAAAAGCCCTAATAACTAGAACTTTTTTTGTCTTCAACAAAAAGTAAGGGCTTTTCGACAGCCCCAGTTTCCCTTTTTTATTTAAAGTGTCAAAAAAATATCTCTATTCTATTTCCAAATTTTCTAAACGCCTCGGTATAACCAGTTGCTTAGATAGGAATTTATGAGTACTGCAGTGTGAAAAGAAAGATAACTCCAGAATTTAACAAGAAGCTACACCTGTAATTTTCAGAAGAATATTTTCAAAAAATCATTCCAAAGTAAGTATTCATTCATTGCACGAAAAACTTGGTATGCTAAGAGTATTTGTGCTCTTCATTCTTAGAGCAAAGCGAGATAATTCTTCCAAAAAAAAATTTTGAATTTAAACAAGTTGTGACCTTTAGGCCCTTCAAACTCCTATAAGGAGTCATAAAGTGCCCCCTCGGACCATAATTTTTCAATTGTACTATTTATTCTGAACTATTAACTGAAATGATTTTGAAAATCGGATGAATAATAAAAAAGATACAGCTAAAGGGCTGTTTTTAATACTGATCTCTACAGATCCCTTATTTTTCAGAAGTTCTTTTCCAGGACCTTTTCCGGTCTGCGCATTAGGTCCCTTATTGCAAATACCAAATATAAAAATATTTGCTTGATAACTGTTTGAGAAAACGTTACACGCGTGAATTCAATTTAACATAGAAACTCCCATAGACAATTTTCATCGGCTCATAAAACCGGAAGTACTCAATACTTTTCAATGAAACTTTGACTATATATTAATTACTTCTATCCTATTTATATTCAGGCGTCAAATAATTTTTTAATGGTCATTTGATTTTTTTTTGTTTTTTCATCCCCCCTTTTCTAAAATTTAGGACTTAATATCTCAAAAACGGTAAGAGATAAAAAGTTGTCTACGCTTACAATTTTGTACAACTATCTATGATGAAGGTAATTCTAAAATTTGAATGCTCTACATTAAAGAATAAACAAAGAATTGAGTTTCAAACATTTTTTGCAATTTTCCTTGTAAAAACCGGAAGTACCGAAACCGGAAATCGAAAACCTTACATTTCATAAAGTAATACATTTGCTCTAAGACCAATGTATACTTGTATCAATATTCCTTCCAGTTTGCAAAAAATCGCTGACAGAAATTTGTCTTAAAATAATAATAATAACTAGAACTTTTTTTGTCTTCAACAAAAAGTAAGGGCTTTTCGACAGCCCCAGTTTCCCTTTTTTATTTAAAGTTTTCAAAAAAAATATCTCTAATCTATTTCCAAATTTTCTAAACGCCTCGGTATAACCAGTTGTTTAAATAGGAATTTATGAGTACTGCAGTGTGAAAAGAAAGATAACTCCAGAATTTAACAAGTAGCTACACCTGTAATTTTCAGAAGAATATTTTCAAAAAATCATTTCAAAGTAAGCATTTATTCCTTGGACGCAAAACTTGGTATGCTAAGAGTATTTGTGCTCTACATTCTTAGAGCAAAGCGAGATAACTCTTCCAAAAAATAATTTTGAAATTTAAACAAGTTGCGATCTTTAGGCCCTTCAAACCCCTATAAGGAGTCAGAAAGTGGCCCCTCGGACCCTATTTTTTAAATTGTACTCTTTATTTTGAACTATTAATCGAAAAGATTTTGAAAATTGAATGAATAATAAAAAAGATACAGCTAAAGGGCTGTTTTTAATACTGACCCCTACAGATCCCTTATTTTTCGAAAGTTTTTTTTCAGGACCTTTTCCGGTCTGCGCATGAGATCCCTTATTGCAAATATCAAATATAAAAATATTTGCTTCATAACTGTTTGAGAAAACGTTACACGCGTGAATTCAATTTAACATAGAAACTCCCATAGAAAATTTTCATCGGCTCATAAAACCGGAAGTACTCAATACTTTTCAATGAAACTTTAAATATACCTTAATTACTTCTATCCTAATAATATTCAGGCGTCAAATAATTATTTAAAGGTCATTTGAAGTTTTTTGTTTTTTCATCCCCCCTTTTCTAAAGTTTAGGACTTAATATCTCAAAAACAGTAAGAGATAGAAAGTTGTCTACGCTTACAATTTTGTACAACTATTTATGATAAAGATAATTTTAAAATTTGATTGCTCTACATTAAAAAATAAACAAAAAATTGAGTTTTAAACAATACTTGCAATTTTCCTTGTAAAAACCGGAAGTACCGTAACCGGAAACTCAAAATAGGACATTTCATAGACTGATACATTTGCTGTAAGACCAATGTAAATTTGTATCAATACAATTTTTAGTTTTAAAGAAATTGCTGACAGAAATCTGTCGCAAATAATAATAATAAAAAAAGAAAAAAACAATAGGTCTTTTCGACCGAAAGTCGAAAAGCCCTAATAACTAAAACTTTTTTTGTCTTCAACAAAAAGTAAGGGCTTTTCGACAGCCCCAGTTTCCCGTTTTTATTTAAAGTGTCAAAAAAAAAATATCTCTGGTCTTTTTCCAAATTTTCTAAACGCCTCCGTATAACCAGTTGCTTAAATGGGAATTTGTGAGTACTGCAGTGTGAAAAGAAAGATTACTCCAGAATTTAACAAGTAGCTACACCTGTAATTTTCAGAAGAATATTTTCAAAAATTCATTCCAAAGTAAGTATTCATTCCTTGGACGCAAAACTTGGTATGCTAAGAGTATTTGTGCTTTTCATTTTTAGAGCAAAGCGAGATAACCCTTCTAAGAAATAATTTTGAAATTTAAACAAGTTCTGATCTTTAGGCCCTTCAAACCCCCATAAGGAGTCAAAAAGTGGCCCCTCGGACCATAATTTTTAAATTGTACTCTCTATTCTGAACTATTAACCTAAAGGAGTTTGAAAATCGGATGAATAATAAAAAAGATACAGCTAAAGGGCTGTTTTTAATACTGACCCCTACAGATCCCTTATTTTTCAAAAGTTCTTTTCCAGGACCTTTTCCAGTCTGCGCATTAGATCCCTTATTTTAAATACTAAATATGAAAATATTTGCTTGAAAACTCTTTGAGAAAACGTTACACGCGTGAATTCAATTTAACATAGAAACTCCCATAGACAATTTTCATCGGCTCATAAAACAGGAAGTATTCAATACTATTCAATGAAACTTTGAATATATCTTAATAACTTTTATCTTAATAATATCCAGGCGTCAAATCAATTTTTAAAGGTCATTTGAATTTTTTTGTTTTTTCATCCCCCCTTTTTTAAAGTTTAGGACTTAATATCTCAAAAACAGTAAGAGATAGAAAGTTGCCTTCGCTTACAATTTTGTACAACTATTTATGATAAAGGTAATTCTAAAATTTGAATGCTCTACATGAAAAAATAAACAAGGAACTGAGTTTCAAACATTTTTTGCAATTTTCCTTGTAAAAACCGGAAGTACCGGAACCGGGAATCGAAAACCTTACATTTCATGAATTGATATATTTGCTTTAAGACCAATGTATACTTCTATTAGTAATCCTTCCATTTTTCAAAAAATCGCTGACAGAAATCTGTCGAGAAAAATAATAATAATAAAACTAGAACTTTTTTTGTCTTCAACAAAAAGTAAGGGCTTTTCGACAGCCCCATTATCCCTTTTTAATTAAATGTTCAAAAAAATTATTCTCTTAATTATTTCCAAGTGTTCTAAACGCCCCGATTGCTTAGATAGGAACTTATGAGTAGTGCAATGTGAAAAGAAAGATAACTCCAGAACTTTACAGGTGGCTATATTTCTAACTTTCAGAAAAATATTTTCAAAAAATCATATTGAAGTAAGTATTCATTCCCCGGACACCAAATTTTATATGCCTACAGTATCAATGCTGTTTTTTCATACAGCAAAGCGAGATAACTCTTTCTTAAAAAAAATTTGAAACTTAAAAAAGTTCTGAACTTTAAGTTTTTAAAACCCCTATAAGGAGTCAAAAAGTGCCCCCTCGGACCATAAGTGTTAAATTGTACTCTTTAATCTGAACTATTAACTGAACAGATTTTGAAAATCGGATGAATAATAAAAAAGATACAGCTAAAGGGCTGTTTTTAATACTGACCCCTACAGACCCCTTATTTTTCAGAAGTTCTTTTCCAAGATCTTTTCCGGTCTGCGCATTAGGTCCCTTATTGCAAATATTAAATATAAAAATATTTGCTTGATAACTGTTTGAGAAAACGTTACACGCGTGAATTCAATTTAACATAGAAACTCCCGTTGACAATTTTCATCGACTCATAAAACCGGAAGTACTCAATACTATTCAATGAAACTTAGAATGTATGTTAATTACATCTATCTTAATAATATGCAGGCGTCAAATAATTTTTTAAAGGTCATTTGAATTTTTTTGTTTTTTCATCCCCCCTTTTCTAAAGTTTAGGACTTAATATCTCAAAAACAGTAAGAGATAGAAAGTTGTCAACGCTTACAATTTGGAACAACTATTTATGATAAGGGTAATTCTAAAATTTGAATGCTCTACATTAAAAAATAAACAAAGAATTGAGTTTCAAACAATTTTTGCAAATTTCCTTGTAAAAACCGGAAGTACCGGAACCGGAACTTCAAAACCTTGTATTTCATAGACTGATACATTTGCTGTAAGACCAATGTATACTTGTATCAATATTCCTTCCAGTTTTCAAAAAATCGCTGACAGAAATTTGTCTTAAAATAATAATAATAAACTAGAACTTTTTTTTGTCTTCAACAAAAAGTAAGGGCTTTTCGACAGCCCCATTATCCCTTTTTTAATTAAATGTTCAAAAAAAATTATTCTCTAATTTGTTTCCAAGTGTTCTGAACGCCTTGGTATCCCCAGTTGCTTAGATAAAACTTATAAGTAGTGCAATGTGAAAAGAAAGATAACTCCAGAACTTTACAGGTAGCTACACTTCTAATTTCCAGGAGAATATTTTCAAAAAATCATATTGAAGTAAGTATTCCTTCCTTGGACACAAAACTTAGTATGCCTATAGTACTTATGCTCTACATTCTTACAGCAAAGCGAGATAACTCTTACTAAAAACAATTTTGAAATTTAAACTAGTGATTGTCTTTGGGCCTTTCAAACCCCTATAAGGAGTCAAAAAGTGGCCCCTCGGACCATAATTTTCAAAATGAACTCTTTATTTTTAATTATTAACCGAAAAGATTTTGAAAATCAGATGAATAATAAAAAAGATACAGCTAAATAGCTGTTTTTTATACTGACCCCTACAGATCCCTTATTTTTCAGAAGTTCTTTTCCAGGACCTTTTCCGGTCTGCGCATTAGGTCCCTTATTGCAAATATAAAATATAAAAAATATTTGCTTGATAACTGTTTGAGAAAACGTTACACGCAAGAATTCAATTTAACATAGAAACTCCCATAGACAATTTTCATCGGCTCATAAAACCGGAAGTACTCAATATTTTTCAATGAAACTTTGAATATATAATAATTACTTCTATCCTAATAATATTCAGGCGTCAAATATTTTTTTAAAGGTCATTTGACATTTTTTGTTTTTTCATCCCCCCTTTTCTTAAGTTTAGGACTTAATATCTCAAAAACGGTAAGAGATACAAAGTTGACTACGCTGACAATGTTGTACAGCTATTTATGATAAAGGTAATTCTAAAATTTAAATGCTCTACATTAAAAAACAAACAAAAAATTGAGTTTCAAACAATTTTTGCAATTTTCCTTGTAAAAACCGGAAGTACCGGAACCAGAAATCGAAAAGCTTACATTTCATAATCTGATATGTTTGCTTTAAGACCAATGTATACTTGTATCAATATTCCTAACAGTTTTCAAAAACTCGCTGACAGAAATTTGTCTTAAAATAATAATAATAATAAACTAGAACTTTTTTTGTCTTCAACAAAAAGTAAGGGCTTTTCGACAGCCCCATTATCCCCTTTTAATAAAATGTTTAAAAAAATATTCTCTAGTTTATTTCCAAGTGTTCTAAACGCCTTGGTATCCCAAGTTGCTTAGATAGCAACTTATGAGTAGTGCAATGTGAAAAGAAAGATAACTCCAGAACTTTACAGGTAGCTATATTTCTAATTTCCAGAAAAATATTTTCAAAAAATCATATTGAAGTAAATATTCATTCCCCTGACACCAAAATTTGGTATGCCTACAGTATTCATGCTCCTTATTCTTACAACAAAGCGAGACAACTCTTTCTAAAAAAAATTTGAAATTTGAACAAGTTCTGATCTTTAGGTCCTTCAAACCCCTATAAGGACTCAAAAAGTGGCCCCTCGGACCATAATTTTAAAATTGTACTCTTTATTCTAAACAATAAACTGAAAAGATTTTTAAAATCGGATGAAAGGTAAAAAAGGTACAGCTAAAAGGCTGTTTTGCACGTTGGCCCCTACAGATCCCTAATTTTTTTGAGTTGTCCACCCAAAACTTTTTCAGGTCTGCGGATTGTGTGTGTCATTATAAAGATGCAATATTGTAGCAATTACTTGAAAACCTTTTGAGAAAACGAACCACGCGTGATTTTTGTTTAACATTGCAACTCCCATAGGCGATTTCATTGACCTATAAAACCGGAAGTAGTCATAATATTTTAATGAAACTTAGAATATATGTTTATTACATCTATGTTAGTAATATTTAGGCGTTAAATAATTTTTTAGAGGTCATTTGAATTTTTTTGTTGTCTCATCCCCCCTTTTTCAAAGTTTAGGACTCTATATCTCAAAAACGGTAAGATATAGAAAGTTGTGTACGCTTACAATTTTGTACAGCAAGACAAGATGCATCTAATTCTAAAAGTTGAACATTCTAATATAAACTCTAAACAAAGCATCGCGTTTTAATCAATTTTTACATTTTTCCTTGTAAAAACCGGAAGTACCGGAACCGGAAATCAAAAACCTTACATTCCATGGAATAAGAGATTTGCTGTAAGACCGTTCCAAAATTGTATCAATATTGCTTCCAGTTTTCAAAAAATCGTTGACAAAAATCTGTCGAGAAAAATAATAATAATAACTAGAACTTTTTTTTGTCTTCAACAAAAAGTAAGGGCTTTTCGACAGCCCCATTATCCCCTTTTAATTAAATGTTTAAAAAAAATATTCTCTAGTTTATTTCCAAGTGTTCTAAACGCCTTGGTATCCCAAGTTGCTTAGATAGGAACTTATGAGTAGTGCATTGTGAAAAGAAAGATAACTCCAGAACTTTACAGGTAGCTACACTTCTAATTTCCAGAGGAATATTTTAAAAAAATCATATTGAAGTAAGTATTCCTTCCTCGGACACAAAACTTAGTGTGCATATAGTATTTATGCTTTACATTCTTACATCAAAGCGAGATAACTCTTACTAAAAAATTATTTGAAATATAAACAAGTGATGATTTTCGGGCTTTCCAAACCCATATAAGGAGTCAAAAAGTGGCCCCTCGGACCATAATTTTAAGATTGTACTCTTTATTTTAAACTATAAACTGAAAAGATTTTGGAAATTGAATGAAAGGTAAAAAAGTTACAGCTAAAGGGCTGTTTTGCACGTTGGCCCCTGCATATCCCTTATTCTTTTGAATTGTCTACCCAAAAACTTTTCCGATCTGCGCATTGGTTGTGTCATTACCCCAAAAAAATATTGTAATAATTACTCAAAAACATTTTGAGAAAACGAACGACGCGTGATTTTAGTTTTACATTGAAACTCCCATAGACAATTTTTCATAGGCTCATAAAACCGGAAGTACTTAATATATTTTATTCAAACTTGGCATATATCTTGAATACTTCTATCTGAACAATGTCTAGACGTCTTATAAAATTTCAAAGGTTTTTTGAATTTTTTTTCTTATTCATCCCCCCTTATCTCAAGTTTGAGCCTTCATATCTCAAAAACGGTTAGAGATTGAGAAATGGCTACGCTTATGATTTTGTACATCAAGACAAGATGCATCTAATTCTTAAATTTAAATGCTCTAACTATGACAAAAATAAAGATATTGTACTTCAATAAAATTTTAGTATTTTCCTTGTTAAAACCGGAAGTGCTGGAAGCGGAAGTCCAAAACCTTACATACGCGTGCCATTTAAAATTGCTATAAGTGTATTGCATTGTTGTTTTAATATGTCTTTCTGTTTTCAAAAAATCGCTGACGAAACTTTGTCGAGAATAATGAAAAATAATAAAACAGAACAAAAACAATAGGTCTTTTCGACCGAAAGTCGAAAAGCCCTAATAAAAAAAGACAAAAACAATAGGTCTTTTCGACCGAAAGTCGAAAAGCCCTAACTAGAACTTTTTTTGTCTTCAACAAAAAGTAAGGGCTTTTCGACAGCCCCAGTTTCCTTTTTTTATTTAAAGTGTTCAAAAAAAATATCTCTATTCTATTTCCAAATTTTCTAAACGCCTCGGTATAACCAGTTGCTTAGAGAGGAATTGATGAGTACTGCAGTGTGAAAAGAAAGATAACTCCAGAATTTAACAAGAAGCTACACCTGTAATATTCAGAAGAATATTTTCAAAAAATCATTCCAAAGTAAGTATTCATTCATTGCACGAAAAACTTGGTATGCTAAGAGTATTTGTTCTCTACATTCTTAGAGCAAAGTGAGATAACTCTTCCAAGAAAATTTTTTGAAATTTAAACAAGTTGTGATCTTTAGGCCCTTCAAACCCCTATAAGGAGTCAAAAAGTGGCCCCTCGGACCATAATTTTTAAATTGTACTCTTTATTTTGAACTATTAACCGAAATGATTTTGAAAATCGGATGAATAATAAAAAAGATACAGCTAAAGGGCTGTTTTTAATACTGATCCCTACAGATCCCTTATTTTTCAGAAGTTCTTTTCCAGGACCTTTTCCGGTCTGCGCATTAGGTCCCTTATTGCAAATACAAAATATAAAAATATTTGCTTGATAACTGTTTGAGAAAACGTTACACGCGTGATTTCAATTTAACATAGAAACTCCCATAGACAATTTTCATCGGCTCATAAAACCGGAAGTACTCAATACTTTTCAATGAAACTTTGACTATATATTAATTACTTCTATCCTATTTATATTCAGGCGTCAAAAAAAATTTTAATGGTCATTTGAATTTTTTTTGTTTTTTCATCCCCCCTTATTTAAAATTTAGGACTTAATATCTCAAAAACGGTAGGAGATAGAAAGTTGTCTACGGTTACAATTTTGTACAACTATTTATGATAAAGGTAATTCTAAAATTTGAGGGCTCTACATTAAAGAATAAACAAAGAATTGAGTTTCAAACATTTTTTGCAATTTTCCTTGTAAAAACCGTAAGTACCGGAACCGGAAATCCAAAACCTTACATTTCATATATTGATATATTTGCTTTAAGACCAATGTGTACTTGTATCAGTATTTCTTCCAGTTTTCAAAAAATCGCTGACAGAAATTTGTCTTAAAATAATAATAATAAAAAAAGACAAAAACAATAGGTCTTTTCGACCGAAAGTCGAAAAGCCCTAAAAAAGACAAAAACAATAGGTCTTTTCGACCGAAAGTCGAAAAGCCCTAAAAAAGACAAAAACAATAGGTCTTTTCGACCGAAAGTCGAAAAGCCCTAATAAAAAAAGACAAAAACAATAGGTCTTTTCGACCGAAAGTCGAAAAGCCCTAACTAGACCTATTTTTGTCTCCAACAAAAAGGAAGGGCTTTTCGACAGCCCTTAAAACCCCTTAATTAAATTTATCATATTTTCTCTCATAGAATCTGTATATTAAAAATTAGGAAAATATCTCAATAGCATATACCCACACGTTAACATTTAAGAAATTAAATGCCCAAAGAAAGACAACTTCAGAATTTTTTATCCAACTTTATCGTTTGTTTCCTGAAATAAAAGTTCTAAAAATTCGTATATAACAAAGTACTCATTTAAGATTCAAGAGTTTTGGTATGCCAAAAGCTCTAATGCTAATCATTCATTGAGCAACTGCGAGATAACTCTTGAAATTTAATTGTTTTGAAATGTGATAAAGTTATCATTTTCAGGCCCTTAAAACCCCTATAAGGAGTCAAAAAGTGGCCCTTTAGACCATGATTTTTAAATTAAACTATGTATTCTTAACTAAAAATTGAAAAGAGTTTGAAAATTGGATAAGTAATAAAAACGTTATAGCTAAAGGGCTGTTTTTAATACTAACCCCTTCAGGTCCCTTATTTTTCGGAATTTTTTTCCTCAGACCTTTTCCAGTCTGCGCATTTAGTTCCTCATTACAAGCACAAAATATAAAAATATTTGCTTAAAAACTGTTTGAGAAAACGTTACATGCGTGAATTCAATTTAACATAGAAACTCCCGTTGACAATTTTCATCGGTTCATAAAACCGGAAGTACGAAATACTTTTCGGTGAAACTTGGAATATATCTTAATTACGTCTATTTAAACAATATCTATCCTAATTATTTATTGAGCAACGCGAGATAACTCTTGAAATTGAATTGCGATAAAGTTATCAGTTTCAGACCCTTAAAACCCCATAAGGAGTAAAAAAGTGAACCCTCGGACCATATTTTTTAAATTGTACTCTTTGTTCTGAACTATAAACCGAAAAGATTTTGAAAATCGGATAAACAATAAAAAAGTTACAGCAAAAGGACCGTTTTTAATATTGACCCCTTTAGATCCCTTATTTTTTAGAATTGTTTTCCCAGGACCTTTTCCGGTCTGCGCATTAGGTCTCTTATTGCAAACACAAAATATAAAAATATTTGCTTGATAACTGTTTGAGAAAACGTTACATGCGTGAATTTAATTTAACATAGAAACTCCCATAGACAATTTTCATCGGCTCATAAAACCGGAAGTACTCAAGACTATTCAATGAAACTTGGAATATATCTTAATTACATCTATTTGATCAATATATATCATTCTTAGAACATTCCTAAGCTTTTCTGGATTTTTTATTTTTTCATACCCCCTTTTCTCAAGTTTGAGGCCTAAAATCTCAAAACTGATAAGAGATAGAAACTCGCCGCCGCTTTACTTTTTAAATATCTTGACATGGTTGATCTAACTCTAAAATAACAACGAATTTCCTTTAAAAATAAAAACAATATATTGATTCATTTAATTTCTACTATTTTGCTTGTGTAAACCGGAAGTACCGGAACCGGAAATCCAAAACCTTACATACTGGTGACATTTAAAAATGCTATAAGACTATTGTATATTTATTTCTGAAATCCTTTCCGTTTTAAAAAAATCGCTGACGGAAATTCTGTCGAGAAAAAGAAAAATAATAACTAGAACTTTTTTTGTCTTCAACAAAAAGTAAGGGCTTTTCGACAGCCCCAGTTTCCGTTTTTTATTTAAAGTGTCAAACAAAAAATATCTCTAATCTATTTGCAAATTTTCTAATCGCCTCGGTATAACCAGGTTCTTAGATAGGAATTTATGAGTACTGCAGTGTGAAAAGAAAGATAACTCCAGAATTTAACAAGTAGCTACACCTGTAATTTTTAGAAGAATATTTTCAAAAAATCATTCCAAAGTAAGTATTCATTCCTTGGACGCAAAACTTGGTATGCTAAGAGTATTTGTACTCTACATTCTTAGAGCAAAGCGAGATAACTCTTCCAAGAAATAATTTTGAAATTTAAACAAGTTGTGATCTTTATGTCCTTCAAACCCCTAAAAGGAGTCAAAAAGTGGCCCCTCGGACCATAATTTGTAAATTGTACTCTTTATTCTAAACTATTAACCGAAAAGATTTTGAAAATCGGATGAATAATAAAAAAGATACAGCTAAAGGGCTGTTTTTAATACTGACCCCGACAGATCCCTTATTTTTCAGACGTTTTTTTCCAGGACCTTTTCCGGTCTGCGCATCAAGTCCCTTATTGCAAATATTAAATATAAAAATATTTGCATGATAACTGTTTGAGAGAACGTTACACGCGTGAATTCAATTTAACATAGAAACTCCCATAGACAATTTTCATCGGCTCATAAAACAGGAAGTACTCAATACTATTCAATGAAACTTTGAATATATGTAAATTACTTCTATCATAATAATATTCAGGCGTCAAATAAATTTTTTAAGGTCATTTGAATTTTTTTGTGTTTTCATCCCCCCTTTTCTAAAGTTTAGGACTTAATATCTCAAAAACAGTAAGAGATAGAAAGTTGTCTACGCTTACAATTTTGTTCAACTATTAATGATAAACGTAAATCTAAAATTTGAATGCTCTACATTAAAAAATAAACAAAGAATTGAGTTTCAAATAATTTTTGCAATTTCCTTGTAAAAACCGGAAGTACCGGAACCGGAACTTCAAAACCTTGTATTTCATAGACTGATACATTTGCTGTAAGACCAATTTATACTTGTATCAATATTCCTTCCAGTTTTCAAAAAATCGCTGACAGAAATTTGTCTTAAAATAATAATAATAAAAAAAGACAAAAACAATAGGTCTTTTCGACCGAAAGTCGAAAAGCCCTAATAAAACATCAGAATAACAATAGGTCTTTTCGACCGAAAGTCGAAAAGCCCTAATAATAATAATAATAAAACATCAGAATAACAATAGGTCTTTTCGACCGAAAGTCGAAAAGCCCTAATAATAAAACAGAACAAAAACAATAAGTCTTTTCGACCGAAAGTCGAAAAGCCCTAATAATAATAATAATAAAACATCAGAATAACAATAGGTCTTTTCGACCGAAAGTCGAAAAGCCCTAATAAAACAGAACAAAAACAATAGGTCTTTTCGACCGAAAGTCGAAAAGCCCTAAAAAGACAATAAAGGATGTCTAATTGGACAAATAACAACCAAAACGGATACATATTTTTAAAGAGTAAACAAAATACAGAAAAAATGTTAACAATTTTAAAGAGAAATATATTTTTTAACTCACCTGAGCTGAAAGCTCAAGTGAGCTATTCTGATCAAATTTCGTCTGTCGTCCGTCTGTCTGTTCGACTGTTTGTCCGTCTAACTGTCTGTCTGTAAACTTTTCACATTTTCAACATTTTCTCAAGAACCAATAGGCCAATTTCAACCAAACGTGACACAAATCATCCTTAGCCTGAGGAGATTCAAAGTTGTGAAAATTTAAAACCACGCTTTTTTGTAAAGGTAGATAATCAGGAATTTCAGAAAATACGAACCAAAAAACCAGGTAGTGTAGATTCAAAATTGTAAAAATCATGACCCCCGCGGGTAGGGTGGGGCCACAATTGGTGGTCAAAGTTTAACATAGGAATATAAGGAGTAAATCTTTAAAAATCTTCTTCTCAGAAACTAATCAGCAAGGAAAGCGAAAACTTGTGTGGAAGCATTCTCAGGTAGTGTTAATTCAAAGTTGTGAAAATCATGACCCCCAGGGGTAGGGTTGGGCCACAAATGGGAGTCAAATTTTAACTAGGAATGTATAGAGTAAATCTTTAAAAACATTCTTCTCAGAAACTAATCAGCCAGAAAAGCTGAAACTTGTGTGAAAGCATCGTCATGTAGTATAAATTCAAAGTTGTGAAAATAATGACACCCCCCGGGAGAAGGGTGGGGCCACAATGGATTGGGGGTCAAAGTTTTACAAAGGAGTATGCAGAGTAAATCTTTAATAATCTTCTTCTCAGAAACTAATCAGCAAGATGATTTTTTTATAAGTGTTAAGGCTTTGGCCCCAGGACAATTCTTCGGCCTCCTAAGATGGTTTAGAGTTTGATCATGACCCCCGGGGGTAGGTTGGGGTCACAATGGGGAGATGGGTTGAAGTTTTACATAGGAATATGTAGAGTTAATCTTTAAAAATCTTCTCAAAAACTAATCAGCCAGGAAAGATAAAGCTTGTGTGGAAGTAGCGTCAGGTAGTGTAGATTCAAATTTGTGAAAAAAATGACACCCCGGGGAGTAGGAATGGGCCATAATTGATTGGGGGGGGGGGGGTTCAAAGTTTTACATAGGAGTATGTAGAGTAAATCTTTAAAAATCTTCTTCTAAGAAACTAATCAGCAAGATGATTCTTTATAATTATTAAGACTTTGGCCCCAGGACAATTCTTTGGCCTCTTCAGATGATTTAGAGTTTGATGTAGGTTTTTATCCCTCTTATAAACAATTGTTAAGGATTTTTTTTGAGAACTGCAATACAAAACATGTGATATGACTATAAAATCATCCTGTTAGAAAAGGGACTAATGATTATAAACATAAGAATATTCAAAGGGGGGATGGATTTTATTTATACAGGATCTACATGTGTTATTGTACATTGTCCAGATAGTTTGTATTATGAGTCTATTATGCTGATTTTATCATACCTATTTTTCCTCAGGTGAGCGATGTGGCCCATGGGCCTATTGTTTAGGAAATCTTATAACTGTAATAAATTCTCTCCAGTTTGTATTTGAAAATGATATTTAAAATCTAAAAGTAGGTTATCTTGCTTCACCAAGATTTATCATAATGCTATTTTAGGGCATTGGTAACGATACTTGTTTCTTTACAATTACTTTGTAGATTCTGAACAAAATTATTCAAAAGAAGCATAGATCAATTCAGCCATCTTATTAAGAATAAATAAATCTTTCACTTCTGTAAAAAAAAAATGAAAAAAGAACGTGTATATTTAAAAAAAACACACCAGTTTTTGTCTTTTTCTTCGATCTAGTGCATGACCATGCACTTATATGACACTTAGAATGAAACTATTTAGTTATTTGAGACTATGTAAGATATGTACATATACCAAATATTTTATTTAAAGCTTCATATTCTCTTCACAAAAGAGAATAGTTAGGGTTAGCTTGAAAGCGGAAGAGGAAAAAGTGAAATTCAAAACTGTGTTTGTTACATAAACACTTTAATTCAAAGGCGTTTCTTGTCATTTCAAATCATAATCAAAGTACATAAGTACTGTCGGGAGTTGATTTTATTGATCATTATCAATTTTGAAATCAACGATATGTTACACCAATTTTTGTAATACGAATTCTCGAACTTTTCCGACAAAATTTTCGAAAAAATCCCATATGAATCATGTTGTGTAATATTTAAAGATAGAATTAATTCCATCAAACTGTGTATCAGCAATTTAAATGTTTCTAAAAATTGTACACGTCTGGATCCAAGCAATATTGAACTCTAGTCTCGTTCAACCAGACGCTCGGCTGTCTCCGTTAATCTCCGCCTACCAAGAGAGACTCTCTGCTTGTCGGAGATTTACGGAGACAGCCGAACGTCTGGTTGAACGAGACTATATTGAACTCTAGCGTAGGAATACATGCAACTACAAAAAACAATTGAATTGTTCGTACTATATAAAATCTTACTATTTTCAAGGTGTTTATAGACACTTTTCTTTTGAAAAAACAATGTTATAGCACTCGATATACCAAATTTATCTATTATTTTCAAGATCTACGTCTTGCCAGCGGTGATGATTTGTGCTTAGGTCCAAACACTGTTTACTTTCGGATTGTCAGACTAACTGCATAGGAGAGTTGATTAAAATCAACTCCCAAAAAGTAGTAGAAAAGATTTTTGATTTAAATAAAGCCGCATGTTTACAAACGGTGTGTTGTTGAGTATTCTCTTGATTCCATATAAACTGGTACACTTATCGATGGATAAAAATTATGAAAGTGACATTATTGCGCGAAATTCTGATTTACCTTTCACTTGAAAAGATTTATTCCTAAATGCTTTGAAAGAATTTATCAATGTGTCCATGGTGAGGGTGTTTAAGTTCTGGAATTGGGATTGATATAAAGTTCAATGTCATGAGTAAAATTTGTTCCAATCACAAAATGAATTTAAAAAATGAATTATTGTTGACATAACATGCAACAGATTTACTCTAAAATGGAATTAGGCTTAAACAAAAAAAAACAACAACTTTTACAAACAGAGGGAATTCGGACTAAATTTTTACATTTTTGTCTTCTGATAAAACACTTTTGGCAGTACTTTAATATTAAATGTTATGATTTTGTATTTTAGTCAATATAATTTTGCATATTTCCTGTTGGTTTTTTTTTTATTTATTCATTATCATAATCGTATGAAACGAACTGCAAAATTATTGTATAATGCTTTTAAAACAATCAAAGGCATCATATCTCAAAATTTGTATCATTCACCTCATATTAGTTTTATGCCAACTGAATAAGGTCATTTAAGGTACTTTAATGCTATATATGTTTTTGTGTTATCATCATTTAGTTTTTTGTAAAATTGGATCGAAAATGGCAAGGGATTTGAAAACTGAAAGAGGAAATTCGGACTAGAATATTTGAAAAAAAAAATGTTGCTAAAATTGTTAAACTTTGTATCTTTTTAGTAACACTACTATTTATAAACTGCACAGGATGAATGACCATCTTTAAGTTCTCCTTAAAGATAGCTTAAAGATGCTTAAAGGTAGCTTAAAGACGATCTTTAAGCCACCTTTAAGCTATATGTGTTGCTAAAAGATGACTTAAAGAAAGCGTAAAGATGGCTTAAAGGCAATTTAAAAACTATCTTTAAGCCACCTTTAAGCCACCTTTAAGGACAACTTATAGATCCTTAATGTCCAAACTTCTTTAAGCCACCTTTAAGCTACCTTTAAGCTACCTTTAAGCCACCTTTAAGCAACCTTTAAGCCATTAAAAATATTTTAATTCAATATTGTGCTTAATTGACCAACAAAATATATTAACTATATGGTAATGATAGAAAAGGTATTAAAAACGGATTTTGTTCTAGAAAAAAAATCAAAAAAAAAAATCAAAACGCCCAAGACGAGGATTGAACCCGGGTCCCTTCGTTTACCAGCATCACCTCACTTCCTCTGCTATATATCAGTGGATATTGAATCAATGTATTCAATGTGTATTTTTTACTTGAAAAGATTTTGACTTCTATTCAAATTGTGACAATCAATCATGTCTAATTTATAAATTACATGCATGCATATATTTAGAATGAAATACGGAACTTGGTCTTCAGTAAAAAAAAAAATATCATACCTTAATGAAAACCGTTAGGCTTACTTAGTAAATAAATTTAAACCGAGTAGATAAACGTTCATCTTATTCATAGCTAAATGAAATGCAAATAAGATGATTACGGAGCCATTCCAGTATGTATGTTTATACATGATTTTTAGACTATCAATTCTATAACAAACAATATTACCAATTACGGGTGACGTATTTACTACTGCATGTGGCAATTGCAAATGATGTATACATATACTTGTACATACAATTGTATAATGTACCAGGCCGGGTATGTGAAATATTTGATCTTATACTTATATTTAAACAATTAACCCCTATTTATGATCACCGGTACAGGAATTAATTAGCCTCTATATTTTACTCTTATATACATGTATCTTTAATTTGTAGACATAACATTTTTAAAACCCAGAGTTAGGATATAATACTTTGAAAATGAATTACAAATGTAAACTAGATGCTGTCATTAGACAGTAATACCCGCACCATGTGTTTGCCCCTAAATAACACTGTTTTGTACCAGTTTAATTAAAAATGAAGGCTACATGCAAACTCCGGTAATACATTTAAAAATTATAATTTTCATAACTGAAGGATGAGATCCCTGCCCATATGATAATACACATCGTGACATGAGCAGCACTTTATGTGCAATTTGGGGTAGAACTGTTTGCAGTGAATTTTCAGTTAATCAATAATCTTAACATTTTATGTCATATAGGAAGTATAATGGTCTATATAATTATTACAAACAAAATTAAAAATTAAATTATGCCCCCTCCCCATGGCGGTTGCCGGTTTTAGATTTGCTTCTGTGTGCCTACATGAACATCATCGTGTGCACAAATTTAAAGAAGGGGTGGGAGTGAGGGGTCCAGACCCCCCCTCCCCATGAAAATTCGTAAATTACCAAAAATACACCTTGGACCCCAATGCTCTTACAGACATGTAAACGCTCTAACCCATTGCGCTTCAATGTTAGGTAACATTATTTGGGGGGTAAATATTTAATCAATATTCAACATACTTTATTGTTTATCTCAATAGGAAGTATACATGTACATCACAATATGCAGGTGTCCTGCACCACCTTAAAGCTGTTATTTACCTAATAAAATAGTGCAAGTGGATTTGAAGAATAGGTCATAAAAATACATGCATGTTACAAATGACTGATCTTTGTCTGAGGTTACGTACACAACACAGGTTTACATGTCTCATTAGCGGGTACTAGTTTTACCCAGCTCTTCGATTAGATGGGTTCACGTGTATACATACATGGGTGTTGCTAAAACGCGGAACGGAAAACGGAACGGAAGGAAAACGGAAAATCTTATCTAATGTTATTTACCTCATAGATTTGTTAAGTATGCTAAAACGATATACTTTATGTACCTTTTTGATTTTTTTTGAAAGATTAGCAATATTAGATTATTTATTCAAGAATATTTATTTCCTCAAAATTAACAGTACATGCATTGACCACTATATTCTGTCCCAAAATATCCTCGATTCACTTTTTGCTGTATATTTATATATACCTCAGGGTTCAAGCGATTCTCTTTTAGAAGCATTAAACATTCTCATTATTCTTTCTTTAAAACGTCCTCTCTAGCTTATCAGCTTGTATAAATACACGGCTAAAAATAAAGAAGTCTACGAGGTTTTGCATTTTAACAGACCCGGATGATAGTGTTGAAAAATTGTGCAAGGTCTTCTGAGTGACTTCCAAATGGAGAAAAGATGTCAACATTTTCCATTATAAATCGTCCAAATGTGCTGCATGAATATTTTGGGATCGACAGACTATAGTCCCAATATATAATCGGAAAATCAAACCAGGCAACGTCTAGAGCTCTCTATTCGGATCATATGTATATAGCTGCTGGAATAAACAACTGCATGCTTTGTAATGCAAACGTAAACAAAATTGCATTGCTAAAAATACTAGTTTCACAAATTACTAGTTTCACAAATTACCGGGTATTTTAATGTTTACTGTATTTTAATGTTTTAATGTCGTCAGTCCTACAGTTTTTTTCTTCCATCTCAATGATACTGTATCGTCTGTATGATAAAAGATCGTCTAGAACACCGAAAATTCAATTTTGATGCAAGTATATACATGTACATCATATTTGAAAATAATATAAAAATACTCAAAACACGCATAAAACGCTTTCACTAACTGCGTACGTTACGCTAATATGCCAGCAATACCATATAAGAGAAATAAGTAAAAAGTTATAGCTAATTTGCTCGTTTAATCATGTTAATGTTTCACAATTCGTATACATTTGATTTTTCCGTTTCGTACTCAACTAAAGCCGAATGAATACAATGCTATAATTGATAGACATTCATATGAATATTAATAAAATAGCAACATGTTGATAATCATTCATTAGATATAAATAAAAGATACAAAGTAAATCGTTTCTGGCCAGTCTATACCCTTTTTAAGCGATAAACGTGATGATATTTTCCATTCCGTTCCGTTTTCCGTTCCGCGTTTTAGCAACACCCATACATACATGTCTGTGTTTTCCGTATGCAGAAAAGGATTACGGTAGTTAAGATCAGCTAAAGGAATTCATTATTGTGTTTTAATTGGATTATCATTATGATGTTGACCAATTTAGGTAAGCATAATACATGTAGTAGCAGTAGCACAATATAATAAGATGCCAGCATGGGATTCCTGCCAGCATACATACACATGTATATAAGTTCTACTTTCACTTTCTAAATGTAATCTCCCTTTGACAGCATACTGTTTCATCATCTTTTAATATTTAAATAAGCTTATCATCGTTACCTATCCTATCGCATGTGTAAAGTTTCTGTCATTTTAGTTGCAAAAGTTATTTTTTTCATTTGTCAGACTGCATGCACTGTTGAGTTGACCCCATATTGACCCTGTATAAACAATTTCTTATTAAATTTGTGTATTACATATGTAAGTAAGTGTAGACACTTATATTTTTTATATGAGGAATTATAGGAAGGAAGGAGTATTTCTTTCTTAATGTATTATAATGCATCAAATACAATGTAGGTCATGACCTTATGGGACTGTTCTGACCCCACGAAACAGGAAAATACAAAATATCTTCTAAAGTCATTATGATGCATCAACTGGTGTAAAGTACATTAATGACCCCCAGGTGTTGTCTTTAACCCCCCCCCCCCCCCCGCCTTTATGAAATAGGAAATGATATGATACACTGTTTATTTTGTTAACTTCTGAGATCTGAGATCCTCATCCCTAAACCGTTTAATTTATTTTTGCTCTTTGTGTCATTGCGCGTAAAATTGTATTGTAAGATTATGCCCCCTTGGAGACACCCTGACATTTTAGAACTAGAAATAATAATGTATTTTATCTTATTCATATGTTATACAGTAGTGTTTGATCCATGTGGGTAATTCCTAGCCTAATGATGTCACTGCTTTGTTTAGGAGACTTTACAATTGCCCCAAATAGGTGAATACACATGGCAGTGATGCATATAACATTTTGTATATAAATCTTCAAAATTGAATTAAGCAATTTCCAAAATGTTAATGTGAATCACGAGAGAAAAAGCAATCAAGAAATGATTTGGGGGGGGGGGGGGGAGAGAGAGAACAGTTTATATTTGAGTTTGTTTGGGAGTGGGGGCTCCAAGTCATATATTTGACAATTTTTTAATGTAATTTAAGACTAAGCCATACTACAGTCATGAACATGAATAGTATAGAACAAAACACAAACTAATACATGTACATGTATATATACATAGAAAGTATTACAAAACAGATGATTGATCTATATCTGGGTTCTTAAATTGAATCATATATCATGTACATATTATATTATTGTTTCTTTGTTTAAGGCATTTAAGATGGTATGTAGGTCATGATCCCAAGTGCTCTTCCTGAAATTATCAAATATCATAAAAACCATTGAGATCCCCACCTTAATCCAAAGATATTATTCCTCCTTAGGTCATGCAGGCGCATCAGATCATTATGGCATGTAAGTCATGACCCTAAGGAGTCATGCTAACCCCCTTAGAATCAGAAATTGTCAATTATCTTTAAATTATTGATGTTTGATGATCCTATCTCTATTTAATCTTTATTAATTATTAAGTCTCCTGAATGAAGTTTGGAGACTTATTGTTTTTGTACGGTTCTTAATACATGTATATATTCTTCATCTTCTTTTTCTTCTTTCCTGCTCTGAACTTGTTTCTCAGAGATGGCTGAACATAATTGTACAAAACTCTAGGATATGATAGGCCTGCAAATCTAGTTGTGCACCCTGGTTTGATTTTTCTCATTTCGGGTTAGACAACCACTTTTCGGGGAGGGGGGGAGGGGGGTGTCAAAAGGGTGTGGGGTCTAACATTGAACCTTGTAGGAAAAATCATAGACTCTATTGTAAATGGTAACTTGAAAACGGACAAAGATAATAATATAGGGTTTTCATAATCATATATTGGCTGTTACTGGCAATATATAGGGTTTATTAGATCTGACCCCTGGGGTCATCCCCACCCCCCAGGAATTTGAAATTACCATATATCTCAGAAACTGTTATAATCATGACCCCTAAACCATATATATTCATGTTTCTGATGTCAAGGGGCATCAAATGTTATGTAGGTCATGGGCCCTGTGGGTGGTCCTGACGCCCTCAAACAGCAAGTCCCTTAATATCTTCAAAACAGTTGAGATCCCCACCCTTAAACTATATATATTCTTGTTCCTTGTGTCAAGGGGCATCAAACGGTATGTAGGTCCTGGGCCCCGGGGGTGGTCATGACTCCCCTTGAACAGGAAGTGCACGAATATCTCGAAAACGGTTGAGATCCCCACCCCTTAACCATATATATTCTTGATCATTAAAGGGCAAAAGAAGGTATGTACCGGTAGGTAATGGGCCTCAGGGTTAAATTTAATTTTTCAAAACCGTAATGCACATCTATGGAACAGTTCCTTTCATATCCCAAGATATAATGTGTCTATCCATTAAATTATAAAAGGAGTTCTAGGATCTATGTTTTTTTTAAGTGATAAACGTCAATTTTCTGCTACATTTTGACTCCCTGGATGAAATTTAAATTTTGAAAACCTTACTGCACATCTATAGAACAGTCCCTATCATATCCCAAGATATGATTGTCTATCCATTAAAAATCATAAGAGGAGCTCTTGGATCAATGTTTGTTTTTTTAGCTCACCTGAGCTGAAAGCTCAAGTGAGCTATTCTGATCACATTTTGTCCGTCGTCCGTCTGTCCGTCTGTCCGTCTGTCTGTCTGTCCGTCTGTAAACTTTTCACATTTTTGACTTCTTCTCTAAAACCACTGGGCCAAATTTAACCAAACTTGGTACAAGGCATCCTTATGGGAAGGGGATTATAAATTGCTAAAATAAAGGGCTAATCCCTTTTTAAAAGGGAGATAATTGCGAAACAGTGAAAATAGGGCACATGTCTTTAAAAATCTTCTTCTCAAGAACCACTCCACCAGAAATGCCAATATTTATGTAAAAGCTTGTATATATAGTGAAGATTCTAAATTGCAAAAATTGTGACCCCTGGACCAAAGCAGGGGGCCCAGGCGGGGTTCAAAGTTTAACATAGAAAAACATAGGAACAATGTTTAAAAATCTTCTTCTCAAGAACCACTGCACCAGAAATGCCAATATTTACACAAAAACTTGTATATATAGTGAAGATTCTAAATTGCAAAAATTGTGACCCCTGGACCAAAGCAGGGGGCCCAGGCGGGGTTCAAAGTTTAACATAAAATACATAGGATAAATGTTTAAAAAATCTTCTTCTCAAGAACCACTGCACCAGAATTGCCAATATTTACACAAAAGCTTGTATATATAATGAAAATTCTAAATTGCAAAAACCGTGACCCTCGGACCAAAATGGGGGCCCCAGGCGGGGTTCAAAGTTTAACATAAAATACATAGGATAAATGTTTAAAAATCTTCTTCTCAAGAACCACTGCACCAGAAATGCCAATATTTATATAAAAACTTGTATATATAGTGAAGACTCTAAATTGCAAAAAATTGTGACCCCGGACCAAAACAGGGGCCCCAGGCGGGGTTCAAAGTCTAACATAAAAAAACATAGGAAAAATGTTTAAAAAATCTTCTTCTTAAGAAGCACTGCCCCAGAAATGCCAATATTTACACAAAAACTTGTATATATAGTGAAGATTCTAAATTGCAAAAATCGTGACCCCCGGATTAAAACAGGGGCCCTGGTGGGGTTCAAATTTTAACAAAGAAATACATAGGAAAAATGTTAAAAAAATCTTTTTCTTTAGAACCACTGCACCAGAAATGCCATCATTTACACAAAAGCTTGTATATATAATGAAAATTCTAAATTGCAAAAACCGTGACCCTCGGACCAAAACGGGGGCCCCAGGCGGGGTTCAAAGTTTAACATAGATATACATAGGAAAAATGTTTAAAAATCTTCTTCTCAAGAACCACTGCACCAGAAATGCCAATATTTACACAAGAGCTTGTATATATAATGAAAATTCTAAATTGCAAAAATCGTGACCACCGGACCAAAACTGGGGCCTCAGGCGGGGTTCAAAGTTTCACATGTATAGGAAAATGTTTAAAAATCTTCTCAAGAACTACAATGCAACAGTTTGAGATATTACTATGCATACATTTTTGGCTATTGTAGATTCTAAATTGTTAAATTCGTGACCCCTGGACTAATACTGGGGCAACAAGAGGGGTTCAAAGTTTAACATAGAAATATATAGGAAACATGATTATAAATATTCTCGAGAACTACAATGTTACAGTTTGTGAGATTATTATGCAAGGATCCTCAAATACTAAATTGTAAAAGCTGTGACCCCCGGACCAACACGGGGGCCCCAGAAGGGTTTCAAAGTTTAACATAAAAGTATATAGGGAAAGTGTTTAAAATCTTCTTCTCAAGAACTACAATGCAACAGTTTGTGGGATTACGATGCAAGCATCCTTAAATTGTCAAGATTCTTATTTGTGTAAGCCGTGACCCCCAGACTAATACTGGGGACCAGAAGGGGTTTAAAGTTAGCATAAAAATATATAGGGAACATGTTTGATAATCTTCTCAAGAACAACAGTGCAACAGTTTGTGGGATTACTATGCAAGCATCCGTAGCTATTGTAGATTCTAAATTAGTAAATTAAATCTAATACTGGGGCACAAAGAGGGGTTAAAAGTTTAACATAGAAGTAAATAGGCAAATGTTATGCTACAATTTGTGAGATTAATAGGAATGCAACCTTGGATAATGTAGATTCAATACAGTATTTTTAAAAAAGTGACCCCAGGACTAATACTGGTGACCCAAGGCAGATTTAAATTTTAACGTAGAAGTATATATGAAAAATGTTTAAAAATCTTCTTTTCGAGACCTACACTGCTTTAATTTGTCATATTACTACGTGTGCAT